>VTFQ01000021.1:5431876-5679376 GCA_036281575.1 Ancherythroculter nigrocauda
AAAACCTTTGGTGCCATGATTCTTTCTCAGCTCACAGTTTATTATATTGTTATTATAGATTTACTTCAGGCTATATTGCAGATTGTAAAATTTTCTAAACAAAGTGCATTAATCTAAGAGAGGTTTAGTATTCACATTTGGTCAGATTGAGACAGATGACATAAATGTAACAAAAATCTACATACAGAAGCTGCATAATCAATGACCTATTGTTTTGTGTCTGTCAACTATATGTATATTTCCAATACATCCCACAATCATTACATTTGTTAATCTATTAATATTATAGCGTATATATTGGACTTATACTGGATATCAGGCCAGGTGTATCAGATGTTACATGACAGAACAGCAGCAGGTGGCAGGATAGTCATCGGCGTTCACTTTAAACTCTTTCCATACACATAGTAACATGGGATTTTCTTCCACATGTAGCTCACTTTGGTAATGGGAATGAGCTCAACTGTCTGCTCTGGAACAGGACGATGAAATTACAGAATGAATTATCAAGATACATAATGATTGTCTATAGTTCAGTCAAACTTATATACAGTTGCATGAAAAGTATGTGAACCACTTGCAGTATCTATGAAAATGTGAATATTTTAACAAATAAGAGAGATCATACAAAGCATGTTATTTTTTATTTAGTACTGTCCTGAGTAAGATATTTTGGTCCCACTTTATATTAAGTGGCCTTAACTACTATGTACTTACATTTAAATTAATGATTTGATACAATGCACTTATGTGTACATGTTTTTACATTGTACTTTATTTGAAAAATGCCTGCATGTAATTACATCTGTAATTATTTCTGTAATTACATTATAATACACTGTTGACCCATCCCTTACACCTTACCCCTACCCTTAAACTACCCATACCACCAAGCTTTCCCTAATCCCAATTCAATGGCAGAAAAAGTGTTTTGCAATTCAATATGAACCCAATAAGTACATTGTACTTATTTTTTTGATGTAAGTACATAGTAGTTAAGGCCACCTAATATACAGTGGGACCGATATTTACATAAAAAGATGTTTACAAGATTACTTGAAAAATATCTTAATTTATTAAAATAACCCCATTCAAAAGTGGATGACTGTTTTTATGTTTTGTGATGGTTGTTCATGAGTCTCTTGTTTGTCCTGAGCAGTTAAACTGAGCTCTGTTTGTAGAAAATCCTCCAGATCCTGCAGATTTTTCAGTTTTCCAGCATTGTTTGCATATTTGAACACTTTCTAACAAGACTGTATGGTTTTGAGATCCGTCTTTTCACACTGAGGACAATTAGGGACTCAAACACAACTATTAAAAAAGGTTCAAACATTCACTGATGCTCCAGAAGGGAAACACGATGCATTAAGAGTTGGTGGATGAAAACTTTTTGAATTTGAATATCAAGGTAAATTGTACTTAATTTGTCTTCTAGGAAACATGCAAGTATCTTTTGCTTCCAAAGGGCAGTACTAAATGAAAACAACACAAAAAAGATATTTCATCCTGTTCAAAAGTTTTCATAGTGTTTCCTTCTGGCGCATCAGTGAATGTTTGAACCTTTTTTATTAGTTGAGTTGGAGTCCCTCAGTTGTCCTCTGTATGATTTTGAGATTCATCTTTTCACACAGTCACTGCTGGAAAGGGTTCAAATTGCAAAAATCCTTAAAAACAGAAGAATCTGCAGGACCTGGAGGATTTTTCTGAAGAACATTAGGCAGTTTAACTGCTCAGAACAACAAGGGACTCATGAACAACCATCACATTGTGAATTATATGTAAACATCTTTTGTAAAATTTCTTATTCAGGACAGTACTAAATAAAAACAACATGCATTTTTTGCTCACTCTTATTTTGTTAAAATTATTCATTTTCTCAGATTCTGCAAGTGGTTCACATTCTTTTTCATGCAACTGTAATGCAAAAAAAATTGTGCATTACATTTTTTAGTATTAAAACAAAATTATAGTTAGATATAATGAATAAAAAGTCATATGATAAAAAAGAAAACAATATAAAATGTCTGGAAGCACACAAACACAGCTGTACCTGTTGTAATGCGGAGGTTTGGGCGTATTTCCCCTGATGTTCTCTTATTAAGCGCTCAGAAGCTTGTGCAACAGAAACATCGGGGAAGCCCATCACTGGATAGACCTACAGTAACACACACATCTGATGAACTTTTGCTCTTTCTTTTTACTGCTCACTACATGTACACTACAGTCTGTGCTTACCATATACTGGGCGTCTTTGAAGAGCTCCTTCCCTGAAACATTCTCCAGCTTTTCCACTTGTAGACCACTCAAATGTTGCGCTACGAAATCATCCTTCTCAGTGCTCCTGAAATAGTAAAATAAATAGCTTCCAGAATTAAACAACTAGTTTGAAAGACTTTTGAATATTATGAAATAATCAATAACATTGACTTGATTTTTAAATTCAAAGAAATATATGACTATGGGAAAAATGACTTCAATGTAATCTATGTGTTGTTTTTTTTTGCCCAGTATGATTAGAAAAGTAACAGCACATCTCTCCTCAACTGCTTGATTTATGTCTGTAGCACAACCAGTGAGGAGTGAGTTAACCCAAAGACTATAGATATAAAAGATGGTGCACTCCTATTAATTATGAATGAGAGAAACTGCAACTTGCAATGTGCGGAATACGTCCCGCCTTCTAAATAAAAGAGCCAATTGCTGATTGGTAAAGTCATTGCATCAATGCAACTACCGTTACAAGCTCCCGTTCCCACAGAAACCTGAGACTCGCACTTAGGGCTCCACATGCTCTAGCTTGAAAAATAAGCTTTTTGAGCATTAGAAACAACATTTATGGGACATGTTCATGTCAGATTTTTAATTATGAGTTCAGCAAGCAGATTTTGAGATTTCAGGACTCCCTTATTCAAATAGATTGAATAATCTGAGCAAAGTTTGTAGTAATAGACAACACTTAGCAAACACTAGTGTTAAATCATGTACTGTAGATCATACCATTTAACAATGAGGTTGATGAAGACGAGCAGCTGTCTCTTTCCACGGCAGGTGTCACACTGGGAAGAGCCGCTGCCGCTACATGAACTACAGCTGAAAGACACCAGACAACATGTCAACACTAAGAAAACACCCAACCACAGCGCTCACTGAAACCCCCGGAAGGATTTCATCAGAATTAAATCCATAGTAGCTAAATAACTAAAAAAAATATTTTTATTTAACCCTCTGGCCCTCTTCGGTCATTTTTGACCAAAATATTTTATAATTTGAAATGTTAAAATCATAGCTTCATCGGAATGAGATGACACTTGCTGACTTTTGTTGCATTAGCAATATGAACACACACACACACACACAAAAAAAACAAAAAAAACAATGACATGATTCGGACATGTTAAAGGGTCGTAAAAAAATAGTCACACTTACCTTCTTCATAGGAAATTAATGGGAAATACGAAAAAATATGGAAACTCAGAGAATCTTTTTGGTACAAACTACAAATCAGACACTGTGCAGAAAAAAAGTGCACAGCAATGAAGGGGGGACACCCCTAAATGCCAAGAGTGCAAAATAGCACACACCCCCCACCCCCCTCCCCACACACAACATATATATATATATATATATATATATATATAATGAACTAGCACAACTATAACACATAGCAAGTTTATGCAAATGTGTGAAATAAAATCAATAATTCAGCCACAAAGCAGTACAAAAATGAACAGCAAGAAAAGTTACACTCAAAAACATTAAGAGTACAAAACAGAAACACCACTCAAACACACACTCACACATTCACAGACACACACACCATTATACACACACAAATGAGCGGTGTGGCTGTAACATATGGTAAAATTGAGACAAAACTCAAAGATCAGACCAGATTTATTAAGCTGTAATAAAACATTCCCGTTCATTTTTGTTATATTTTTTATTGAATTTTTATGTTATGTGTAACAAAATGCGTTCCTCTGTGTAGGTTTGACTGTAGTAAAATTAATGCAAAAACTGACACTTCAAATCAACATTTCAAACAAAAAAAATCTACATCTTGACAAAAAGTAGTCTTTGAGAATGTCTAAGTATAAATCCAAATCTTAATAAATAAGTATTTGTCTAAAAACCACTAGAGAATTTATAAGCCACTATATTATAACTCTATAGGAATCTAGTGGTCACAACGGCATTACATAAGTTTTTCTTTTTTTTACCCCCACCAGATGGCACTAATCTACCTTCAACATCTATTTTAACATGGAATACTACTTTAATTGAAAAAAAAAAAAAAAAAAATATATTAGAAATAAAATTGTGTATTATTTTCAATTGGGAAATAGCTAATTAAAAATGTATAATATGCATAGTATCATAAAATAATCTCAAAATTTATACAATAATCAAAACATATTATTGAACAAAAATATATTACATTGGTTTCCTGAAAAACAAAAAAAGCTACATTTCAAGGCTTCGGTCACTTTTGACCATAAAGAAGGCAAGTGTGAGTCCTAAACGAAGAGGGCCAGTAAATTAAAATAAAATAATAAAGTAAATAAAGACTTACTTCACGTCCGCGCCCATTGCAATGCGAGCAGCGGTCATCAGTCTGACGGTAACCAGAACCGTTACACACCCAACAGACTTTCTGCACATGGCAACAATAAAGGACAAACAGTTCATACATTTGGTTAATTTACATATATGAACCGAATGAAAACCATTATGTGGCTGTGAGCACATTTCCAATACAATTAAACTGGATTCTTCTCCAGGCACTATATAAAGGAGTACTTTTATAAATACAACTATATTTTCCTCTGTGAAAATACTTTTGAGAACAATTAAATTCCTGTCATGCAGCGGTTCAGTCTGTGCTAGTCAAACTTGACTTACGTTTCCAGCTCCAGCACAGGTGGTACAGGGGTTTCTTCCCATTCCAACACAAGTGACAGTTCTAGGGTACAAAAACAAATTTAATATGATATAAATGGTTGAATACAAGCATTATTAGGATGTTTACCTGCATCAGGAAACCAAAAAGCACTTGTACTTTTTATTATTTGTCCATTAATTTTTTCTCATAGGAATTTTTAAAAAGTAAGTTCCAGCTAAGAAGTAAATCATTGATTTGAAGTAAACATAGTTGAAAATCAGGAAAAAAGACTGTGAACAAAATGTTGTAAATACAGTACAGTCCAAAAGTTTGGAACCACTAAGATTTTTAATGTTTTTAAAAGAAGTTTCGTCTGCTCACCAAGGCTACATTTATTTTAAATTGTAATAATACAATACTGTACTTTTATTTAAATTGTAATAATATTTCACAATATTACTGTTTTTACTGTATTTTAATTAAATAAATGTAGCCTTGGTGAGCAGACGAAACTTCTTTTAAAAACATTAAAAATCTTAGTGGTTCCAAACTTTTGGACTGTACTGTATTTACAACATTTTGTTCACAGTCTTTTTTCCTGATTTTCAACTATGTTTACTTCAAATCAAATGATTTACTTCTTAGCTGGAACTTACTTTTTAAAAATTCCTATGAGAAAAAATTAATGGGACAAATAAAAAGTACAAGTGCTTTTTGGTTTCCTGATGCAGGTAAACATCCTAATGCTTGTATTCAACCATTTATATCATATTAAATTCTGTTTTTGTACCCTAGAACTGTCACTTGTGTCTTGGAATGGGAAGAAACCCCTGTACCACCTGTGCTGGAGCTGGAAACGTAAGTCAAGTTTGACTAGCACAGACTGAACCAGCTGCATGACAGGAATTTAATTGTTCTCAAAAGTATTTTCACAGAGGAAAATATAGTTGTATTTTATAAAAGTACTCCTTTATATAGTGCCTGGAGAAGAATCCAAGTTTAATTGTATTGGAAATGTGCTCACAAGCCACATAATGGTTTTCATTCGGTTCATATGATGTAAATTAACCAAATGTATGAACTGTTTGTCCTTTATTGTTGTCCATGTGCAGAAAGTCTGTTGGGTGTGTAACGGTTCTGGTTACCGTCAGACTGATGACCGCTGCTCGCATTGCAATGGGCGCGGACGTGAAAAGTAAGTCTTTATTTACTTTATTATTTTATATTTTAATTTACTGGCCCTCTTCGTTTAGGACTCACACTTGCCTTCTTTATGGTCAAAAGTGACCGAAGCCTTGAAATGTAGCTTTTTTGTTTTTCAGGAAAACCAATGTAATATATTTTTGTTCAATAATATGTTTTGATTATTGTATAAAATTTTGAGATTATTTTATGATACTATGCAATATTATACATTTTTAATTAGCTATTTTCCCAATTGAAAATAATACACAATTTTATTTCTAATATATTTTTTTTTTTTTTTTTCAATTAAAGTAGTATTCCATGTTAAAATAGATGTTGAAGGTAGATTAGTGCCATCTGGTGGGGGTAAAAAAAAGAAAAACTTATGTAATGCCATGTTGTGACCACTAGATTCCTATAGAGTTATATATATAGTGGCTTATAAATTCTCTAGTGGTTTTTAGACACAAATACTTATTTTTATTAAGATTTGGATTTATACTTAGACATTCTCAAAGACTACTTTTTGTCAAGATGTAGATTTTTTTGTTTGAAATGTTGATTTGAAGTGTCAGTTTTTGCATTAATTTTACTACAGTCAAACCTACACAGAGGAACGCATTTTTACACATAACATAAAAATTCATAAAAAATATAAAAAATGAACGGGAATGTTTTATTACAGCTTAATAAATCTGGGTCTGATCTTTGAGTTTTGTCTCAATTTTACCATATTGTTACAGCCACACCGCTCATTTGTGTGTGTATAATGGTGTGTGTCTGTGAATGTGTGTGAGTGTGTGTTTGAGTGGGTGTTTCTGTTTTGTACTCTTAATGTTTTTGAGTGTAACTTCTTTCTCTGTTCATTTTTGTACTGCTTTGTGGCTGAATTATTGATTTTATTTCACACATTTGCATAAACTTGCTATGTGTTATAGTTGTGCTAGTTATATATATATATATATATATATATATATATATATATGTGTGTGTGTGGAGGGGGGTGGGGGGTGGATGTGTCTATTTTGCACTCTTGGCATTTAGGGGTGTCCCCCCTTCATTGCTGTGCACTTTTTTTCTGCACAGTGTCTGATTTGTAGTTTGTACCAACAAAAGATTCTCTGAGTTTCCATATTTTTTCGTATTTCCCATTAATTTCCTATGAAGAAGGTAAGTGTGACTATTTTTTTACGACCCTTTAACATGTCCGAATCATGTCATTGTTTTTTTTTTTTTTTTTTTTGTGTGTGTGTGGTTGTTCATATTGCTAATGCAACAAAAGTCAGCAAGTGTCATCTCATTCCGATGAAGCTATGATTTTTAACATTTCAAATTATAAATATTTTGGTCAAAAATGACCGAAGAGGGCCAGAGGGTTAAATAAAAAATATTTTATTTTAGTTTATTTTAGCTACTATGGATTTAATTCTGATGAAATCCTTCCGGGGGTTTCAGTGAGTAGCTGTGGTTGGGTGTTTTCTTAGTGTTGACATGTTGTCTGGTGTCTTTCAGCTGTAGTTCATGTAGCGGCAGCGGCTCTTCCCAGTGTGACACCTGCCGTGGAAAGAGACAGCTGCTCGTCTTCATCAACCTCATTGTTAAATGGTATGATCTACAGTACATGATTTAACACTAGTGTTTGCTAAGTGTTTGTCTATTACTACAAACTTTGCTCAGATTATTCAATCTATTTGAATAAGGGAGTCCTGAAATCTCAAAATCTGCTTGCTGAACTCATAATTAAAAAATCTGACATGAACATGTCCCATAAATGTTGTTTCTAATGCTCAAAAAGCTTATTTTTCAAGCTAGAGCATGTGGAGCCCTAAGTGCGAGTCTCAGGTTTCTGTGGGAACGGGAGCTTGTAACGGTAGTTGCATTGATGCAATGACTTTACCAATCAGCAATTGGCTCTTTTATTTAGAAGGCGGGACGTATTCCGCACATTGCAAGTTGCAGTTTCTCTCATTCATAATTAATAGGAGTGCACCATCTTTTTATATCTATAGTCTTTGGGTTAACTCACTCCTCACTGGTTGTGCTACAGACATAAATCAAGCAGTTTGTTGAGGAGAGATGTGCTGTTACTTTTCTAATCATACTGGGCAAAAAAAAAACAACAACATAGATTTACATTGAAGTCATTTTTCCCATAGTCATATATTTTCTTTGAATTTAAAAATCAAGTCAATGTTATTGATTATTTCATAATATTCAAAAGTCTTTCAAACTAAGTTGTTTAATTCTGGAAGCTATTTATTTTACTATTTCAGGAGCACTGAGAAGGATGATTTCGTAGCGCAACATTTGAGTGGTCTACAAGTGGAAAAGCTGGAGAATGTTTCAGGGAAGGAGCTCTTCAAAGACGCCCAGTATATGGTAAGCACAGACTGTAGTGTACATGTAGTGAGCAGTAAAAAGAAAGAGCAAAAGTTCATCAGATGTGTGTGTTTACTGTAGGTCTATCCAGTGATGGGCTTCCCCGATGTTTCTGTTGCACAAGCTTCTGAGCGCTTAATAAGAGAACATCAGGGGAAATACGCCCAAACCTCCCGCATATTACAACAGGTACAGCTGTGTTTGTGTGCTTCCAGACATTTTATATTGTTCTTTTTTTATCATATGACTTTTTATTCATTATATCTAACTATAATTTTTGTTTTAATACTAAAAAAATGTAATGCACAATTTTTTTTGCATTACAGTTGCATGAAAAAGAATGTGAACCACTTGCAGAATCTGAGAAAATGTGAATAATTTTAACAAAATAAGAGTGAGCATAAAAAATGCATGTTGTTTTTTATTTAGTACTGTCCTGAATAAGAAATTTTACATAAAAGATGTTTACATATAATTCACAATGTGATGGTTGTTCATGAGTCCCTTGTTTGTTCTGAGCAGTTAAACTGCCTAATGTTCTTCAGAAAAATCCTCCAGGTCCTGCAGATTCTTCTGTTTTTAAGGATTTTTTGCATATTTGAACCCTTTCCAGCAGTGACTGTGTGAAAAGATGAATCTCAAAATCATACAGAGGACAACTGAGGGACTCCAACTCAACTAATAAAAAAGGTTCAAACATTCACTGATGCGCCAGAAGGAAACACTATGAAAACTTTTGAACAGGATGAAATATCTTTTTTGTTGTTGTTTTCATTTAGTACTGCCCTTTGGAAGCAAAAGATACTTGCATGTTTCCTAGAAGACAAATTAAGTACAATTTACCTTGATATTCAAATTCAAAAAGTTTTCATCCACCAACTCTTAATGCATCGTGTTTCCTTCTGGAGCATCAGTGAATGTTTGAACCTTTTTTAATAGTTGTGTTTGAGTCCCTCAATTGTCCTCAGTGTGAAAAGACGGATCTCAAAACCATACAGTCATTGTTAGAAAGTGTTCAAATATGCAAACAATGCTGGAAAACTGAAAAATCTGCAGGATCTGGAGGATTTTTCTACAAAACAGAGCTCAGTTTAACTGCTCAGGACAAACAAGAGACTCATGAACAACCATCACAAAACATAAAAACAGTCATCCACTTTTGAATGGGGTTATTTTAATAAATTAAGATATTTTTCAAGTAATCTTGTAAACATCTTTTTATGTAAAATATCGGTCCCACTGTATATTAGGTGGCCTTAACTACTATGTACTTACATCAAAAAAATAAGTACAATGTACTTATTGGGTTCATATTGAATTGCAAAACACTTTTTCTGCCATTGAATTGGGATTAGGGAAAGCTTTGGTGGTATGGGTAGGTTTAAGGGTAGGGGTAAGGTGTAAGGGATGGGTCAACAGTGTAATTATAAATGTAATTACAGAAATTAATTACAGATGTAATTACATGCAGGCATTTTTCAAATATAAGTACAATGTAAAAACATGTACACAATAAGTGCATTGTATCAAATCATTAATTTAAATGTAAGTACATAGTAGTTAAGGCCACTTAATATAAAGTGGGACCAAAATATCTTACTCAGGACAGTACTAAATAAAAAATAACATGCATTTTGTATGATCTCTCTTATTTTGTTAAAATTATTCACATTTTCATAGATACTGCAAGTGGTTCACATACTTTTTCATGCAACTGTATATAAGTTTGACTGTAACTAGAGACAATCATTATGCTTAATCTTGAATAATTCATTCTGTAATTTCATCTGTCCTGTTCCAGAGGCAGACAGTTGAGCTCATTCCCATTACCAAAGTGAGCTACATGTGGAAAGGAAAATCCCATGTTTACTATGTGTATGGAAATGAGTTTAAAGTGAACGCCGATGACTATCCTGCCACCTGCTGCTGTTCTGTCATGTAACATCTGATACACCTGGCCTGATATACAGTATAAGTCCAATATATACGCTATATATCCATTAATATGAACAAATGTAATGATTGTGGGATGTATTGGAAAATATACATATAGTTGACAGACACAAAACAATAGGTCATTGATTATGCAGCTTCTGTATGTAGATTTTTGTTACATGTTATGTCATCTGTCTCAATCTGACCAAATGTGAATTACTAAACCTCTCTTAGATTAATGCACTTTGTTTAGAAAATTTTACAATCTGCAATATAGCCTGAAGTAAATCTATAATAACAATATAATAAACTGTGAGCTGAGAAAGAATCATGTCACCAAAAGGTTTTTTTTATTTATTTATTTTTTTTATGTTTTTTTGTACTGAGTCATAATTAATATGTGTTAAAGTAAGACTAGACATTTGGAGCTCAGTATTGAGGACTTTATCAGATCAGTTCAGATTTTTGTGTCACTGCATTAAATAGTTCATTGATGATTAAATAGTTGTTTTTAGTGATATTTTGATATGTAAATATTATATTTACATTTTTGGTTTGCCTAAAAAGGATAAAATGTGACTCTATGAAATGCATAAACACACCTTTTCATTTTAAGCTTAGTGATATCTTCATTCTCATGCACACTTGCTTGAGAACAATGGAATACTGTCCAGATATAAATTAGCTAAGAAGTGAAAGGTAAAAAGTTGTTACACTAAGATTGATATGTTTTTTTTTTTAAACTGTGCCAAACATACTAAAACCAAACTCACTAGAACTAATAATGTCCATGATTAAAAAAATAAATTAATTAATTGACATTTTCAGTATGGTTTCAGAAATCTTGTTTGCTGGATTGTTTGTGTGTGTGGTATGTTGGCTGTACTGTTTAATGGAAAAAGGCAGTCGCAAGCCTGTGGTTATGTGGTCACAAAGACCTACTCATTGGTGAACTAAATTTCCATATAAAATGACCACAAACCAAAGTTGACGGATGTACTGAAAAAACTGAAGAGCAACAACTAGCTGTTCTGTTATATATAGGTAATTCCATGTCAACTCAACCAGAGTTCCCCAGCTCAAATTTTTGATTTTGTTTAATGCAATAAATGCAATAAGTATCAGCTGAAGTATCAAAAGAAAAGTTTATTAACACATTAACACATGTCCATATCTCTGGGACTGAAACATCGAAGGCCTTTAAAATGAATATACCAAAAGTATCAACTGTAAATAGTTGTTTATCATTTTACTTCATTATTTTGAATGAAGTTACCATTATGGTGATCAGTTTTTCCATTTGACTTTATTTAGTTTTTATTAAACTGAAGGGAACAGTGGTCATATGGAGGTGGGCTTTAAACCACCAATTTTTTTTTAACTTCTTTAACCATTAGACTACACCGCTCGGAAACATCTTTCTCTAATCATAACCCATAAGCGTCAGAACGTGCTTCTGTACAGCTATATAATCGTCATCATTCTCTAATTTGAACAGAAGCTCTTGAGAAGAAGGTAAGATTATTTCTTTGACTATTTCTGTTAAAAAAGCATATTTGGCTGATAATTTATAAATAAATGATAGCATGTAATGAATAATGTGAATAAATAGCTATTTAAACAATTATTTTAAGCTATATTTAGCATATGCAAGAAATATCCTATTTCCGAATGTGCTTTTCCAGCTGTTGCAGATCTGATTTAATCAGAGAACTTTCAAATTAAACTCTACCAATGTTTGCTTTTGATTAGCTGAAATTCAGTTGCAATACGTAATTCATGATGTTAAGCAAGTTGTCTTATTTTGTTTTAATGTGTTTCTTGCAAGCATGTCTGACAGCATCCCGGGATATGAGGGAATTGCGGTTGGCGGAAGTGGTAAGAAGCACAAAACAATATTAATTGCTTTAATATTTTACTTTATATATTTTTATATTAGTAGGTCATATATAATTATTACTGCAAGAATTAATAGGGCTCCTATAATATAACTTCCTTTATAAGATAATGTCCTGTATCTTAAAAAAGGATGATATATGATAGGAGGATACACTAACATTCAAAAAACTGGGGGTTGGTAAGATTTATGTTTTTAAAAGAAGTCTCTTCTGCTCATCAAGGCTGCATTTATTTAATCAAATACTGTAAAAACAGTAATATTGTGAAATAGTATTACAATTTCAAACAACTGTTTTCTATTTGAATATATTTTAAAATGTAATTTATTCCTGTGATGCAAAGCTGAATTTTCAGCATCATTACGCCAGTCTTCAGTGTCACATGATCCTTCAAAAATCATTCTAATATGACGATTTGCTGCTCAAGAAACATTTCTGATTATTATCAATGTTGAAAACAGTTGTGCTGCTTCATATTTTTGTGGAAACCATGATTCTTTAGTGAACAGAAAGTTCCAAAGAACAGAAAATCTCACTGACCCCAAACTTTTGAAAGATAGTGTTTATGTTCTTTTATTAAATTATTAATTATTAGAAAAATAATTAATATAATTGTAGGGTCTCATTTGCTATGGATCCAAGTAGATACAACCTTTAGTGTTTTAATTTTTTTTTATCTAATCATGTTTGTTAGGTGAAACAGTTTGAAATGGAAAAAAAGAGCATTTGTTAAACAGATGATGTGCCGACTTTTATGATTGCAGTGGTATAGCTTCTAGATTTCGGCATAAAATAACAGAATTTGGATGTTGAATGAGCTGCTAAACACTGGTCTCTTGTGAATGTCTCTGATGTGTTCCTCTTGTAACAGGTGCGTATCTTCCACCTCCAATGCCCTCTGTGCCAATGCCTGTGCCTGAGCAAGCCTCCAGCCATCCTGAATGGCAGTATGTTTTTTTTTCTCTCTGTAGGCCTATAAGTTAAGTCAAGTCACATTCATTAATATAGTGCTTTAATATGCTCCAAATTGTTTCCGTGCAGCTTCACATTAATAAAAAGGAAAATAACATTAGGGGCCGTTCACACAGACTGCATTTTTACATTCCACTGCACTACTTTTCCATTGTTTCTCAATGTAAATGCACTAGACGGACATCTTTAACTCTTGCGCTCACGTCTTTTGCAGCGTCTCACGCATGACGTGGCATTATAAAAACGTGGTGCTCAAATCAAAGTAGTTGAACATAAAAAAACACATTTTAGACTTTGTGCTTTTTTCGTTCCACTGACCTGTCTCACATTTTTAAAGGATTAGTTCACTTTTAAATAAACTTTTCCTGATAATTTACTCACCCCCATGTCATCCAAGATGTCCATGTTTTTTTTTCTTCAGTCGAAAATAAATTAAAGTTTTTGATTAAAACATTCTGCTGTTCATACTGCCCTCCACCGGTCAAAGTTTGAACTAATTGTTATATACTATTGCATATAAAAATTAGTTCAAACTTTGACCTGTGGAGGGCAGTAATACACTTAGCAGTGTCTACACTTGTGGAATTCTAATAGAGGAGAGGAAGAAGAGAGCTAGTTCAAGATGAGCATTTAAGGTTAAAACTTATATAATTTTAAATTTTTTTCAGAAAATGAGCAATGGTTTCACTAGATAAGACCCTTATTTCTCATCTGGGATCATGTAGAACAATTTGAAGCTGCAGTGAAACTAATTTTGACCTTCAACTGTTTGGTGCCCATTCAAGTCTACTATAAGGAGAAAAATCCTGGAATGTTTTCATCAAAAACTTTAATTTCTTTTCGACTGAAGAAAGAAAGACATGGACATCTTGGATGACATGGGGGTGAGTAAATTATCAGGGAAAGTTTATTTAAAAGTGAACTAATCCTTTAATGTCAAAAACATGTCCTGTGTGAACCGACTCTGTTGCAAAATTCATCAGTAAGCAAATTTATTTCAGCTATAAGCATACAATGCTGTCATTATCAAGCTGAATTTAGTTAAAATTTTGTTCTCATCTGAAAGTGCCAGTGCAGTTAAATCGATAATAGTACTGAATATGAATTAAAGTACTTTTTATAGATTAAAGAGACTAATCATAACCAGAGGTCTCTGTGCTTCAGATGTCTTCATTTCTCAAACTGACTCCCGTTGCATGTTCATAATGCGCGTAATTCCACATGCATGTCTATTAATAATTTCTTTTTAGCTACAACATTCCTTCCATCTCAGAAGAAAGAGTTCGTGCAGCTTTTGAAGATTACGTCTCCAGCAAGTGCTGCTATAGTTCTGCTCCTGTCAGAGATGGAGTTATAACCAACATGGAGTCTTTTATCACCCACAGGGTGAGACCTACAATAAATTATTTCCATTTTGATACTATCATTCTGTGAATCAGTAGACATGCATAAATCTGATGTTGTTTTGGCTTTATAGAGCTGAATGTGGTTAGCAATATTCATGTCGTTTTGTTCTGCTTTTGTTCTCAGTATCGTTTGGAAACATTCACAGAGTACAGATCTACTAAATTGTGTCAGGAGCCTTACACAGGTACCAAAAGTCAATCGAGTCTATCATTAGTGGTGCTTGATTATTTAGGCAAGCATCACCATCACTATTGATAATACTTGGGATTAGAGATTTAAACAGACCTCCCAGAACCTGATTTGATGTTCAACATTCCAATCAACCAATCAGATTTGAGTGACAAGTTTACAGTTTATTTAAAGTTTATGCTTACAACCAGAGTTTGGTGCTTCTACATCAGTGTTATTCACCTATCATTTCCTTCTGATTTTAGGGAGAAGTAGGGGGTAGGGATATGGTTATGATTAAATTTTTGGACTGGAATGTTATTCCAGGTTCAACAAAATATGTCAACCCCAGGAAACCCATCTGCACACTGCAAAATCAGGACATGCCACGATTGCATTCCCAAACACCAGGCATCTGCCTCCAAATGCAAGATAACGACAGCATTTATTGCGCTTTCATCTGTTGGTCCATTTTTTACTACAGACATTTTGCACCAATTTCCAAGGAGACTCCAGTAGGGCTGACCTCAACTAATGATTTTTCTGGTCGACTATTAGTCATTCATTTTAAGCGATTAGTCGACTAATCGTACGTTTAATAATAAACCAATCTTAACGCTTACATAGTCAATCAGCATACAAACGCACAGTCCACCAGCAGAAGTATTTATTATAAATTCATTGGGGAAAAACAGCAAGGAGACTGCTTTAACATTCTAATAATTAATTGATAAAGTAGTGTTTTCTGTATTTTCGGCTGCAGTGATGAAGTCGACGATGCTGACAGTAGTGAACACGCCTATACGTTTCATACTGATTACATAACCTGAGAATATTTGTTTTCCATTTGAATTGTTTCATTTAAAAGTAGACATTTCTCTTTCTATAGATATTTTTCATGTCTGTGAGGCAAGTTTACATGGAATTTGGCTTCTTTTTTTTGCTGCACTTTTATGGCAGATAGAGTAGCCTACCCCGTTTGCTTTAATTATTTTACAAAAGCACAAAGTTTCGTTGTTATTGTGAGTGCACACAAATAAAAGTAGACCCTTCACAGATTCAAAAGATGTATTACTCTTATCTGAATGACCAAAAATTTAGTATTTTAAGTGCAAGTAATCACACCGGCGCCTCCATGTTAGCTGTCATGCAGTTAGTCGACTATTAGGGGGCAGCCCTAGATTCTAGAGACTATAGAGACTCTGGGATGGGTATTTATGACTTTGTCCATTAAGCAACAACCCATAACATCCTAGTAATGAGCTAAAAACACTCAGAACATTGTAGCAACATGTTTTGTGCAATTAAATTTTGCTTAAATATTAGTTCCACAATCTAAACCTTGTTCCCTGGTTAAATCATTGTCTAAACTCTTTCTCAGGGCAGCGTGTCGATGCTGGGATTCAGCGTGCTCCTGGACCGTGGGAGATTGCAGCTCAACCTCCGTCCTATTTTACTGACCACAAGGAGAATATTAGAGTGCCCTACACTTCCTCAATTAAGGTTTGATCACTCAGGATCCACAAGAAGGGCCGATACAAACAACACAAAGTGCAGCAACTACTATATCAGAACATTTCTGTATAGCACTTCATTTTCACTTCACTTTATTCATAATATACAATGCAGCATCACCTCTTTACTCACAGCATCTGAACGGGTTGATTAAGGATTCTGTCTCTCTAAACCCCTCCTTTCTGAGAGCCTGCTCTGCTCTTATTGGTCAGATGGCCCAGTCTGTTGAGATTGGTCTATCACTTGCACAACGTGTCAGAAACAAAACTTCCATTACCATATCTGAATTTCAGCTGTGGAGGCTTCCTCAGCCCTTGATACAGTGATATGAACAGTAATGATGGAGTCAGTTTTACCCAAGTTTTACTTCCTTTAGAAGTGCATCCAAAGAGAATTTGCTTTCTTAGCGCAGAAAAAAGAGTCTTCACAACATGTCGACAACACAAACCAAACTCATCCAGGCCTCAGCTACAACTACAGGGTTTGAGGGCAGGTCAAAGTTGACATGGTTCTCGGGCAGCCAATGAAGATCTGGCAATTTTGTTACAAACCTACATAGGTTCATGCAGGAAGTAAGACTGGAATTACTGACGACTCATTTCAGGCAGTTCAGAATTGATTCTTTCGTTTGAAAGACAATAACTTGATTTATCATGACCTTTGATCTTTAAAACTTTGCAGACCTTTTACATTTACAAATAGCTGTATTACACACGACATGATAGGTAATATCCGAAAAGTTACTGGAAAATAAAAAATAGTTTCTTCTTGTATCCTAGAAATGTGACCCCTGCGGTGGATTGGGAAAAAAACCCTGTTCTTCTTGCACTGGAACTGGAAGAGTAAGTTACATCTTGACTGGCATATCAGGCTGTTTTGGAGTACATGGTTATAGGAGGTCATATTATGGGTTATATAACTGGAAACTCTTTTATTTGTGTCTTTATGCAGAAAGTCTGCTCTGTGTGTAACGGTTCTCGTCGACGTCCTAATAAGGAGTCCTGCTATAAATGTGACTATAGTGGACGTGAAAAGTAAGTCTGCCATTCTCTTTGTGCTATTTTTTTAGCTTTTGATAAAATGAAAGATACTCAAGCCACTTCTTTAGCTTATGTTTTATAAACATTAAAAGAAACATCATGGCCTGCGCTGATTAAATTACTGCCCAAAATGTATAAAATACAGAGTAATGAATGGCCAATAGAGCTAGCATCTCCAGGAAAATAATGTGCATGCATTACAGTTTTTCTCCATTGGTTTGGCTCATTTCTTGAAACAGAAATTACATTCTCAAAACTACATGGACAAACCTCTAAACCACTTGGCAATTGTTCACAACAGAATTGAATTTCTCATTCATTTTGCAAATTGCAAATGTCTAAGTACATGTCTCAATGTCTCAGTACATCTTTGCGAATGATTAAGTACAGGTAGCCTACATTTAGCACAATTTCCAGGTGAATAGATCTTGTTGATCTAAACTGATTGTCAATTCTCAGTCTAATGGTTGTTCGCTCCAAAACGTGTCAGCGTCATTTCGTTGTATAAGTCATCACATGCACAATAGTTTGTTCAATTGTCAAAATTACTCAAGAACATAATACCATGAATACCATATATGAATCCTTGGAACATTTGATAAATTATTACAGCAATTGACAGTCAGGTGAAACTAGAACTTGACTAACATGTAACATGTAAGTCAGTTACTGGTTGTCCATCAGTATAACCTTTTTACAATTAAGCAGTGGTTCCCAAACTTTTTTGGCTTCAGTACCCACTTTACCTAATTTGTGTATCCAGGTAATCCAGGTATGAAAGTATTTGATTTATCTGACTTCAACATTTTGCCTAAAAACTGCAGCTTACTGATGCAATTATCATTATAATGCTTATTTGAAGAATATAACATACAATAAGAAAAAGGGTCAAAGAGCTGCAATTAGTGGCTCCCATGTAAATCTAATACTGTGGGTTTTACTGTAACATTTCAGTAAGTCTAGTCATTGATGATTTTCTGTCAAATACCCCCTGTAGTATCTCTGCATAGGGTACATGTACCCCAGGTTTGGATCCACTGGAGTAGTGGCCAGTAGTATATTGAACTTGTGGAGAACATAGAAAATTCCTATGTAATTGTCTGTAACTCTAGTGTATGACTCTTCTGTATGACTGAGTTGATGTTTTCTTTTCTTTTTTTACGCTATTGTAGAGAATAATGGCATTGGCCAGTGAAGAACTGTTGGTTGTGAAACTCCAGCTTTATTTACAGCACTGTAGGCTGCATATCATTTTCATTGTTTTTTTGTTTTTGTGTTTATATTACAGTATATTATGCTGTATACATTTTCTTTTTACTCTGATGTATGGAAGTTACTTTATGTGTGTGAATGATAATGGTTACAATTTCCTTGGCAGTATGAGTGCAATGTGTGATGTCAAACCTTGGAGGCTACTCTTACCCTAAAATCCTATTTCTTTTTTTCAGTTTTATACACAGTTGTATTCTGTTAGCTAGACAAAAAACAGTACAGTAACCATTGTCAATGAAGGACTGGGCTAAGACTGAAAGGTGGACATGAGGGATATTTCAATGGTCCTCTGCCATTGTGACAAAACATCTAAACATTTTGACTTGCAGTGCTTACACAATGCCAAAGGGACGAAGCATTTGGGGGGCACTGACTGTTTAAATGAGAAGGAAATTTAGTTTTGACTCATGAGTGAACTGTTTTGGGAGAGGTATGAGCTTTTGCAGGTGAACCATGGTGTTGTGCGAACCATCCACATTATTTTGGCAAAATCACCAAGAGTGTTGAAAATGTCCGGTCTGTTTCAAGAAATGAGCAAAAGCAATTGAGAAGGATCTTTACCATTTCTGTGGCACTGACTCTTTATATGAGAAAGGAATTTAGTATTGAAGCATGAGTGAACAGTTTTGGGAGAGATATGAGCTTTTGCAAGTGAGCTATAGTGTTGTGCTGAACTGTAAGACTGTTTTGCCAAATGATCTTAGAGTTTTGAGAATGTAATTTCTGTTTCAAGAAATGAGCCAAACCAATGGAGAAAAACTGTAATATGTTCCAGTTTTGCAGAATGCATGCAAACAGAAATATTACAGTAGCTGTAGAGCATGTAAAGGGCTGAAAATATTCAACAACATAAAAAGTATGCAATGTCATGAGAAAATTAGAGAGTTTTGAGAAAGCACACATCAATTTGTTTTTTACTAAAAAAAAAAATTAGATTTGAAACTTGTTTTTCCACTCTTAACTTATTTTGTCTTGTCTTTTTGACCAATTCATAAGAATCAAAAGAACTCTTGATGTTTGTTCACATCTCAGAATGGCTGTTGTGTGTCACAAACTCACAATAGAATAAAAGTGTTGACTATTTATTTGTGTGTTATTTTGCATCTTTTAATCTCATCACATTTGATTCAGACTCCAAGCTGCCTTTTATGTCCTGCATAAACTGCAGTCTTTAAACAGTTCTAAGAGCATCCAGTAGAGGGCAGCTGTGGTTTGGTGTTTCCTGAGTATTTGTCTGGCTCCTTGCAGATGTAGTTCATGTTGCGGCATTGGCTTCCGCAATTGTAACACCTGTAATGGAAAGGGACAGCTACTCGTCTTCATCAACCTCAATGTCAAATGGTAATATCATATTATATTCACTGGTATTACTAACCCTGTACACTCTGTCAAAGTGAACTCTCTCATTCTGAAAGCTACTTTTTGGTCCATTTCAGGATCACTGAGAGGGATGATTTCGTAGGGCAAGATTCGAGCGGTCTGAGATCAGAAAAGCTGGGGAAGGTTTCAGGGAAGGAGCTCTTCAGAGACGCCCAGATTAACGTAGGAACAGATTCGCAGAGAGTTCAAGATTTTATAAAGAATAATAAAGAGGTTGAAGTTGATAAACTTGTTTATATGGTTGTATGTGTACTGTAGGTCTATCCAGTGCAGAGTTTCCCTGATGTTTCTGTTGCTCAAGCATCTGAGCGTTTAATAAGAGACCATCAGGTGAAATATACCAAGAACTCCCGCATATTACAGCAGGTACCTGTTGTGTTTTATTCACAGTAATTTGAACATTCCCATATAAAATTATAATGCTAAACTTTTACTATGTAATTATTTGGCTGTCTATGACAGTGACTTGGTCATGTTTACATGCACTAGAAAATTTTTACATATTTTAATGGAAATTTTGTCATGTAAACTGGTGTAATTCAATATTTCCTTGTTCCAGAGGCAGACAGTCGAGCTCATTACCATAACAAGGGTGAAATACACTTGGAAAGAGAAGCCCTATGTTTACTATGTGTATGGAAATGAGTTGAAAGTGAATGCTGATGACTATCCCGCCACCTGCTGCTGTTCTGTCATGTGACTCGTTCATTCCAAACATCATAACTGCTGACTGTACATCCAACATTCATCATCTCAAACCTGACACAGAAAGAAAACCTGTACCAAATAGCTATTATACGCAAGGGCCTGGTTTGAGTTTGGTTTGGTTTGGTTTGGACATTTGAGTAGCTTTTATAAACATGCCTTAGAAAAAACATTACTGGTGTTCATCTTGAGACAAAACAATGGCATTGACTTTTTTAAAGATATGTCAGAGCAAGTTGCTTTCAGTTAAATCAGCTCAAACATGCATTTTAGTCTGGGATTAGGTTTAACCTTTATGAAACCGGGACAGAAGTTCAAAACTGTTGGTGGCTATCTTGCATATATTTGTAACATTGTAATATCTCATCTCACTTTTCATAAAATCTTTTAATGCTAGTTTGCTATAATTTTCTGAGGAATAGTTCTGCAATATTGTACGGAAGAAGATTAGGGCCAAGCAATAATAAAAACATAAAACCATCTCGAGATTAAAGTTGTTAAATTTCGAGAAATAACTCGTTAAATTTCGAGAAAAAAATTGAGATAAAATGTTGAGAATTAACCCATTAAATTACGAGAAAAAACTTGTTAAATTTAAAGAAAAAAGTCAAGATAAAATGTTGAGAATAAACTCGTTAAATTACGAGAAAAAAACTCATTAAATTTTGAGAAAAAAGTCGAGATAAAATGTTGAGAATAAACTCATTAAATTATGAGTTTATTCTCAACATTTTATCTCCACTTTTTTCTCGAAATTTAACAAGATTTTTCTCATAATTTAACAAATTTGTTCTCGTAATTTAACGACTTTTTTCTCGTAATTTAATGACTTTATTCTCAACATTTTATCTCTAATTTTTTCTCGAAATTTAACAAGATTTTTCTCATAATTTAACAAATTTGTTCTCGTAATTTAACGACTTTTTTCTCGTAATTTAATGATTTTATTCTCAACATTTTATCTCGACTTTTTTCTTGAAATTTAACGAGTTTTTTCTCGTAATTTAATGAGTTTATTCTCAACATTTTATTTTGACTTTTTTCTTGAAATTTAACAAATTTAATCTTGAGATGGTTTTATTTTTTTTATTTATTATTGCTTGGCCTTAATCCTCTTTCGTAATATTGCCTGCAGCAAATTGTATGTAATGAAAAAATTCAAAGTCTAAATAACGGATGAGTTTTGAGAATGGAACACACTGATTGAGAAGGGGACACGTTATTTGACTTTATCAAAAAAAAAAAAATCTTTTTTTTTTCTTTTTTTTTTTTTTTTAAATAAAATGATACTTTTACACCAGCATTTGCAAAGTCTAATTCTCAGAAGTGTAAAACATCTACTATAGTAATATGGAGTTTTACTCTATCAGTGGGATGACTGGGAAAATGTTCGTTGGCAACCAAATGTTTATGAAAGATAATTCATTGATGTGAGTCTGAATCAATGAGACCTTATTTAAATGTAAAGTAAATTAATAAAACATGTGCCATGTTATGCAAAGGAAAAGGACTAAACTTAACACAGGAAATGTGAAGGAGAAGAACTGAAGAGTGAAACTGAGTTAGTGCACAGTGTGTTAGAAAGCACAATAGTTTGAGGCACGATGAAGCTCCATTTTCAGGTCCTTTTGCTGTCTGTAATGTTAGCTTCTCGTAAGTATATTGTTTTCTACTGTTTTACACTTCACAATGTGTACAGGTAATAAATAATATATTAAAAAAATAAACTATTGTTGTTTGTTTTATACAGAGAAATGTCAGGATGCATGGATTCTAGAGGTTTTCAATCAGTTTAATCCATTTTTATATAAAGAGATCAGAAATATTTGTCTTCTCTTAGCCCTGGCTTAGACTTTATAGAAAATAAATTTACATTTTATTCATGAGCTTTTTATGTGGCTTTGTTGGACAGGACTTTTACGATGATGTGTTGGACCTGGAATATTACTCTGTGAAAAGTATGATAATTTTCAAAATTTTCTCTTATTTTTCTGGTTTTCTCCATTCTCAAACTTATTAAAGGTCCTTGAAATACAACTTAAAAAGCCGTAATCTCACAACTGTTATGTTTTAAGTCAAAATGATTCATTATTGTTTGTCTTTTAGCAAACTAAAACACTAGAATTCATTTTTAAGCAACATTCATTACTTTCCTCAAAACAATGGCATTGTAACATAATGTATCGAGAAGTGTGCAGCTATTATTTAAATATCCGGTGCCAGCACATTACAAGTTGTTAAACATGCACAATACTGTTGAAACAATTTTAGCTGCAGAAATTTGTAATGTTCATATTTCACCAGAATGTTGATGTGTTTCAGATGTTACAGTGCCGAACATCACAGTGTACGGACAGATGGAGGACAGACAGCATGATAGTGTGATGGTGCTCTGCATGTTTGACCAAATGAGATACAGTTGGCAGATGCAGTCTTTCGAGCTGTCTGTGGAGAGTGAACTGAACTACACCAAGGAAATAGAAGAATGCACTACTTCAGATATGTGTGTGTTTTTGGTCACTGTGAGTCCACCTGCTTCCTTCACATGTGTGCATGAGATTCATTCTGATGGAGAAGTCAAGTACTTGCACAGCCAGACCTACAATTACAATAAGTCAGGTAAAACAAATACATCTCTGCTATAGGATGTTTAGATGTTACATCGCCACCTAGATTATACAATATTGTCATTGTCTGCATTTTCCTATTCTGAAAAATCTTTCTTCCTCTCTCTACCTCTCTTTCTTCCTCATCTGGTGATGTTTGGGATGTATAATTAGCTATATTTAAAAATGTACAACATCAGTACATCTGATCTTTGTATGTGTCTGTATATTTTAATGCATACAAGCCAAAACTTATTTTTGCCTGTCATTCCAGTCTTGGATCATCACAAGGAAGGAGTATCTTTATTCTACATCTGCTTTTCCTCCTTCATTGCTGTTGGTCTCGTCATCATGACTGCAGCAGTGATCGTGACCACCATCAGGAGCAAAGCTAAAGGTGTGTTTCAGCAGTGTAACAGTTTACTTATTCATAGCAGCAGTGAATATAATGAAAGGTTTGATGACCACAGTCAGATTAAAGTCTAAAACTGAAATATGTACACAATGTGCTGAGAGAAGCTTTATGTGTTTCATTTCAATATTTCCTTACGAGAATCTGAAAGACTAACAAGCAGGCTTTCGTTTTCTGAGCTGAAGATGCCAGTGAATGAACAGAGTTTCTCTTCCTCAATCTTTTTGCTGATGACTGTAATGGCATCCTGCATTATGCCTACAGTCAGAGCTTAATATAGTTTCCTTCAGGTGTTTCTAAATTAAAATCGTACACCAGTTGTTGGTGTGAGGTGCATTCTGACATGCAATGCTTTTAAAGACAAATTTGGATTTATACATACTGTATGATCATATTTGTCGTGATCTGACGAGTGTCCTGACTGTGTTTCTGATGAATTTGTGTTCAGGATTAGATTTGATCTTTATCTTCAGTAGTTTTTCAGCACACACACTAACCCAGTGAACTCTCTGTACTTTTGTTAACACAGACTCTATCAACTCCACCACAACTGTTACAGACAATGACTACATAAATGCATAAATAATAAGAAGATTTCTGAAGAGAGAAGAGCAGACCTGAAGAGGAGAAAATCTTTTTCTGTAAAAATATAAATGAAAAGTATATGAATTATTCAGTTAACCTTTTGTATTTTTCATTTTATTTGGAATGTATATACGAATTTATGATATGATTTTTTAAAAAAACAATTTTAGCTGTATTTAAAATACATTGGTTGAAATGTTATTTTACATTTTTCACAATGATGGAATTTTATTTTCTGATTAGGATGAATTGCTTATGCTGTAACATTCCTTATTTGTATATAGATAAAATATGTTAATTGCAATAAATTTTTGTAGCTGTGGTTTAATACTGCCATAGAAGACTCATCTGAATCTTTTTTTTCCCTAGATAATATCATAATGTTCTATAGGAGAATGCCAAGATGTCTATAAATAAAGCTCAAAGGAGGAAGTGCAGTTTAAAAATCCTGCAGAAACACAGAAAATTCGTGTGTGTTATTTTTCTACTGTATCCACATCATACAGATAAACCAAACCCAAACCTTATCTGCACATATACATAAAGAATGAATAAGGAGAAAATGTGGTTGCAAAGTTAATGCAGTGCCACTGGAAACAATGATAATGGTCACGTCCTGAGCTCAGATTTTGTGCAATAGGCTGTTTTACTTCTTCAAAGTGTGATAATCTGCGTGACTGTTTTCTAACAATTAAAGTAACAATCATTTCTACAGTTCACAGACTAACTCTGTGAATAAAGCTGTTAACACTTTAAAAATACTTATGTACAAGAGAAAAACAAACCATGCATGTACCTATATCTCTGTTCGTTCGTGACAGTTTCCAACAATGACTGCATGGATGTCTAAATCATTTTGTGGATTTCTGAAGAAGGAAAAACAGATGTAGGAAAAGGGGATCATCTGACAATTTATTAGTCATTTAGTAAAACATTTTATATGCTTCTTGTTTGTTAATGTTCATTTTAAATGTGGCAGCAGAACCCTGTCCCTGATGCTGTTTTGAGTAATTATGACTTCATCCGGTAGAGGGCAGTATTTAATTAAATTTAATTTCATTGTGTGTTGAACTGTATTATATATTCAGGAGGGCTTTTTTCACAGTGATGGTTTCTTATACATAATTGTTGTAAAGTCATAAAGTCTTTGGCTTCATCCAGTATAGGGAGCATCTGTGTGTATACAGTATCTAGGTCTGAATTGAAATCATTGCTGTGTCCGTTATCCCATTCCCACTTTTGGAGACTTTTGCTTTAACGGACATGAGACAACACTGCAAAATCAAGCTGTTATATTTATTGTCCAACATTCCCAATTTTTCTGATGTATGTCCTTAATTTAATTTCACATATTGGTATTAATTCAGTGTTTATAATGCTAATGGTTGAACTTCAAAGAATTTTAACCCAAACTGACTGGGTTTCTAGAGAGCAAAGGTTTTGTGGGAAAAAAAGTGGAAGACTTACAAAGTGTGTAAAATAAACTGTTAAAAGGATTTGATGATCACTAGTGATAGTATTTTATTCTGTGTTGTCATCATTCAGGTTGGATTTCAGCTTTAATATACGTTTTGTTTTAACAAAGCAGCTGATATTGCCATAGAAACTAGTGATCTGCCAACTTGCTTTCACCATAAAATGGCAGAAACGCAGGGCTGCTGCTGGGCGCCGGTGTTGCAATGGAACGTTCGAGTGCCGCTTCTTGTCAGTGTATATTCTTTGGTTCGACCACGCCCTCCACGCAAAGAAATGTAAAAATACATAAATGTAAAAATAAAGAAATGTAGAAATGAATGTGGTAATGAACAAATGTGGAAATAAATGCATAAATAAATGTGGAAATAAATAAATAAAATAAAATAAATTCAAAAATAAATATATAAATAAGGAAATAAATGTATAAATGATTATTTATTTATTTTTTGCTTTTCTATGCATATTTATTTATTTATTATTAATATTTATGTATTTATATATTTTTAATTTTGGCAGACTTGGGATTCCATAATGCTTGGCCACATCTACTCTGCATATTTCTTGTTAAGACAGAGGAAGTCAGTTTCAGACTCACTGTCAGGCGAGTGTCTCAGAAAGCTGCTCTATAATCTGACAGCATGAACCTGCTTTATATCCTTTTATTGGTCCTGTGGTCAGCTTTCAGTAAGTGGATTATATTTCTTTGCCTCAGATTTTTTGCCTATCTATGGACAGGAATCATTAAGTCTTTTGTACAGATTTATCTGATGCATGGGACCCAGATTACCATGCAACAACAAGTGCATCATGATTTTAATCTATACACTTTTCTGTCAGTATTATTACATATTATTCCAAAATATTTTAAAACAAAAGGTTATCAGTCAATATAACTTTGCTGTGTTTTTGTACAGTGACAGGTGCATCTACTGACTTTATCTATGCATTTTCTGTCAGTATTCTTATATTATATTATACTACTAAAAACCAAGAGTCATTCGCTCACATTTGTTAATATTCATAGAAAGACCAGATACAGATGAAAATAACTGCAAACACTTAATTCCCTTTTTAAACTTAGTCTCATAGGAAAAGAGAAGTGTCATCAGCTAATTGTGTCACCTTGTTTAGATACACTGCCCTGCCCAATAAAAAAGTCACTGTTTGGATTTAAATTGTTAAATGCCTAAGAGTCTATGACTGGATCATTATTGCTGGGATTATTATATTTCTAGCATGTTATATGTTTGGCAACAGTTCTTTTAACCCTAAATGATGAGTGTGTAGATTTTTTATTTCTTAAACAACCATCATAGGAAGACACATCATGGCCATAGTTCTAAGTCTACACCTTAAATTCCTTTAATAAATGTTGTGATGTTATTTCCATCAAGAAGTGCATACATTTTTGGTCAAGATCTTGTACTGACAATGTACTTTATACAGTCTACTCCATCACATCCCAAAGACTTTCACCCTCTTAACCCTATCTAAACTTAACTGTAATGATAGCTTGAGGATCTGTTAGGTTATATATACGCTAATGTATAGAGCAACTTATACCTAAATATACGGTTGCCAATGAGTCAACACAGAGTGCGTTTATGCTGCTATATTTTGCACAGTTGTAGATAGGGAGTCAGAACCAAATAATTGTATTATGCACAAGTTTTATTTACTAAATCACAAACACATACATACACAAGTTACACATCCATAAGTAAAATGAGCAATGATAGAGTTGAACCGAAAGTGGGACAGGAAATGGAGCTATAGAGAAGCCAAAAAAACCCAGGAACCCAGATAGCAAACGGATGTGGGCCACTTTAGGCAATGGTGTGGCACTACAGGCCTTCTTATGGCCCGGACAAAATGTATGTGAGCCTTAAGTGGCCCACATGTAACATGGCAAAAATGGCCCAAATATTTCAAATTGCATGTGGGCCTTTTTAGGCAAAGATGCGGCACTTACGGCAATGTGTAATCTGAATGTGAGCCTGAAGTGGCCCGTGTGATAAATAATGAATATGGGCCAAATATCGCAAACCAAATGTGGGCCATCTTTGGCAAAAATGTGGCACAATCAATAATGGCTAATCTGGCTTTAAACCAAATATGGCCCACATATGCTGCAGCAAATGTGGCCCAGTTATCTTAAAACACAACTGGGCCAGTTTTGGCAAAGATGTGGAAAGTAAACACTGGCGATTCTGAATGTGAACCTTAAGTGGCCCAGACATGGCATAACAAATATGGCCCAGATACATTACTTCAACTTTGGACCACATTTGGCTAATGTACGGCACAGTCAGCACTGGCTAGCAGGGTGTAAGCCTAAACTGGCCCACATATAATGCAGCAAATGTGGCCCAGTTATCTTAAAACACAACTGGGCCAGTTTTGGCAAAGATGTGGAAAGTAAACACTGGCGATTCTGAATGTGAACCTAAAGTGGCCCACAAATGGCATAACAAATATGGCCCAGATACATTACTTCAACTTTGGACCACATTTGGTTAATGTACGGCACAGTCAGCACTGGCTAGCAGGGTGTAAGCCTAAACTGGCCCACATATAATGCAGAAAATGTGGCCCAGTTATTCTTAAAACATATCTGGGCCAGTTTTGGCAAAGATTATGGAGTGTAATCACTGGCGATTCTGAATGTGAACCTAAAGTGGCCCACAAATGGCATAACAAATATGGCCCAGATACATTACTTCAACTTTGGACCACATTTGGTTAATGTACGGCACAGTCAGCACTGGCTAACCAGGATGTAAGCCTAAACTGGCCCACATATAATGCAGCAAATGTGGCCCAGTTATCTTAAAACATATCTGGGCCAGTTTTGGCTAAATTGTGGGACAGTAATAACTGGCAAATCTGAATGTGAACCTTAAGTGGCCCACAAATGGCATAACAAATATGGCCCAGATACATTACACCAACTTTGGACCACATTTGGCTAATGTACGGCACAGTCAGCACTGGCTAACCAGGATGTAAGCCTAAACTGGCCCACATATAATGCAGAAAATGTGGCCCAGTTATCTTAAAACATATCTGGGCCAGTTTTGGCTAAATTGTGGGACAGTAATAACTGGCAAATCTGAATGTGAACCTTAAGTGGCCCACAAATGGCATAACAACTATGGGCCAGATACATTATTTCAACTTTGGACCACATTTGGCTAATGTACGGCACAGTCAGCACTGGCTAACCAGGATGTAAGCCTAAACTGGCCCCCATATAATGCAGCAAATGTGGCCCAGTTAGCTTAAAACATATCTGGGCCAGTTTTGGCAAAGATGACGGAGTGTAATCACTGGCGATTCTGAATGTGAACCTAAAGTGGCCCACAAATGGCATAACAAATATGGCCCAGATACATTACTTCAACTTTGGACCACATTTGGTTAATGTACGGCACAGTCAGCACTGGCTAACCAGAGTGTAAGCCTAAACTGGCTCACATATAATGCAGCAAATGTGGCCCAGTTATCTTAAAACATATCTGGGCCAGTTTTGGCTAAATTGTGGGACAGTAATAACTGGCGAATCTGAATGTTTACCTTAAGTGGCCCACAAATGGCATAACAAATATGGCCCAGATACATTACACCAACTTTGGACCACATTTGGCTAATGTACGGCACAGTCAGCACTGGCTAGCAGGGTGTAAGCCTAAACTGGCCCACATACTGTATAATGCAGCAAATGTGGCCCAGTTATCTTTAAACTTATCTGGGCCAGTTTTGGCAAAGATGACGGAGTGTAATCACTGGCGATTCTGAATGTGAACCTAAAGTGGCCCACAAATGGCATAACAACTATGGGCCAGATACATTATTTCAACTTTGGACCACATTTGGCTAATGTACGGCACAGTCAGCACTGGCTAACCAGGATGTAAGCCTAAACTGGCCCCCATATAATGCAGCAAATGTGGCCCAGTTAGCTTAAAACATATCTGGGCCAGTTTTGGCAAAGATGACGGAGTGTAATCACTGGCGATTCTGAATGTGAACCTAAAGTGGCCCACAAATGGCATAACAACTATGGGCCAGATACATTACTTCAACTTTGGACCACATTTGGTTAATGTACGGCACAGTCAGCACTGGCTAACCAGAGTGTAAGCCTAAACTGGCCCACATATAATGCAGCAAATGTGGCCCAGTTATCTTAAAACATATCTGGGCCAGTTTTGGCAAAGATTACGGAGTGTAATCACTGACGATTCTGAATGTGAACCTAAAGTGGGCCACAAATGGCATAACAACTATGGGCCAGATACATTATTTCAACTTTGGACCACATTTGGCTAACGTACGGCACAGTCAGCACTGGCTAACCAGGATGTAAGCCTAAACTGGCCCACATATAATGCAGCAAATGTGGCCCAGTTATCTTAAAACATATCTGGGCCAGTTTTGGCTAAATTGTGGGACAGTAATAACTGGGAAATCTGAATGTGAACCTTAAGTGGCCCACAAATGGCATAATAAATATGGCCCAGATACATTATTTCAACTTTGGACCACATTTGGCTAATGTACGGCACAGTCAGCACTGGCTAACCAGGATGTAAGCCTAAACTGGCCCACATATAATGCAGCAAATGTGGCCCAGTTATCTTTAATCTTATCTGGGCCAGTTTTGGCAAAATTGTGGGACAGTAGTCACTGGCAATTCTGAATGTGAACCTAAAGTGGCCCACAGATGGCATAACAAATATGGCCCAGATACATTATTTCAACTTTGGACCACATTTGGCTAATGTACGGCACAGTCAGCACTGGCTAACCAGGATGTAAGCCTAAACTGGCCCACATATAATGCAGCAAATGTGGCCCAGATATCTTAAAACATATCTGGACCAGTTTTGGCAAAGATGACAGAGTGTAATCACTGGCGATTCTGAATGTGAACTCCAACTGTACTCCATTACTCCAACTTTGGACCATATTTGGCATATGTATGGCACAGTCAGCACTGGCCAACCAGGGTGTAAGCTCAAAATGGAACAGTAAGCATGTTAATAGTTCATAACAATTAGGTCCAATGTTGGTAAATATTTGGTACAGTTGACACAGCAAATATGCTCTAAATATCATAAAAAAAACTAGGCTACTTCTGGCTTTGTATGGAGCACCTTTTAAAACTGGTTAATTTAAATGTATAGCTAAAAATGGAGCTGAAAATATATCATTAATACTTTTCAGGGATATTTGATGTAGGATGCAACACTTAATTGTACAGGCTAATCTGGAGAAGGCAGATATTTCAGGTTTTTTTAACATAACTTTATTGGTGTGTTTGTGTGTACAGGTATATGTGGTTTGTGAGGACACAAATATCTATAATGACATTTGCATTACAACCAAATGGGTTAAAAACATACAAAACCTTTTTCTTTTTTTAATTCAAAACATGCAGAAAGTTGTGTGTGGTGGGTAGGTTTAGGGCTAGGGGAGGGGGGATGTACAATAAATGGGGAAGGGGGGTAATAATAAATGATGTTTTTGGAAAATGTAAATTGTAGAAAGTTTTCTGTGATGGGTAGGTTTAATGTAGAGGGATAGGTTATGCAGTTTGTACAGTATAAAAACCATTATGTCTCTGCATGGTCCCCATAAAACATGAAAACACAGCATGTATGTGTGTCTGTACTGTAGAGCAGAAACACAGATGTGCACTATTACAGCTCTTACAGTCAGTTATGCTGTACATGTACTGTAAGTAAATTGTCTGATTGAGAAATGTGTACAACATAGTTAAAATTAGTGAACTATGGTCTTGGAACATATATTTAGTAGAGTGACATTTTGAGCTGCTGTATGTTAAAATCTTTGCCATGGTTTCAAGCAGAACATATTCCACTGTCCATGTTTTGTTGAACTTGTAACAATATCCCAAGGACAAGTTAGTCCTAATGCTACCCTAAACCTAACCCAACCCATTATCCTTAAAGTAAATGATAACCGGCACAAAACCCTGGTTGTATGCATAAACTTGACATAAACTGTAAACTTGTCACTCAAATATGATTGGTTGAATTAAATGCAGGATTAACAATGTAAGCAGGCAGTGTCATTTTATAAACTGCTTAAGTGACCCTGATATTGTAATAAGTACATAAATGAATGAATGAATAAACTAATAAATAAAACATTACAAAACAAACATTAATAAAAATATTTATTTTGTCTTACATTTTAACTGAATATTGACATTTAGATTTATAAATGGCTTTTTTATTAGTAAAAATAGCCTGTCATATTATTAATTGATAAATTAAATTATGAATGGGTAAATCAGCACAGCATAAAACTGCAATGAGAACATTGTTTTTTGATATTATTTGATTTGATATTAGGCTATTAACTTTTCAAACATTTTGTATTTTTATTTCATTATTATTATCATGTTATAGGCTTCAGCTAACTTTATTAGAGATCATTATTTAATAGAATTCAAACTGGTTCGAATTCCTATTTCCGGCCCTTTAAATTTAAAAGTAGGCGCGCGGAAAAGGCGCCTGAACAGCAGAGAGGATCGGCTGGAGAATTGACGGTTGAAAACTGCACAAAGTAAAGTCAAGGTAAGACTTCATAAAAAATAATGGATTTAAACAATGTTTTTATGTTGTTGGCGATTGCTTCGTTATATTTGATTGGAGTATTTATGTGATATTAAAGTTAGCTAATGATTACTTAAATCGTTAGCAAGCAAACACATAGGTAAGGCTATTTGAATTTAAGTTACTTAGTCATTTCAACTTTTGCTATCTCTGGATTTTCAGGATTTTATTTAAAAAAAAATATGAATGTTTATGTAGAAGATTTGTAGTTTGTGTAGGCTACAATGATTAAGTGACCGGACATAGTAATTTGCTATGTTCGCGCTGTTTACATTTTTCTTATGATACGGCCAGTAGATCAAGACTGATTAGTTCATTGTTTTTAACTATTTTATGTAATATCTCGTGAATAACGTTGATTAGTTCACCTCCGAGTCTTTTGAACCGAGTCTCTTTCGTTCATTCACGTCACGTGACGGCATACATTCAGTTAACGTTAGTTTGGTTTTACTTAAGTAACATGATATACAGTTAAGTCCCATGTAGCCCAGTTAAACTGTAAATCCAGTGGTCAATAATACTGAAGTGATACATTGTCTGTCTCCTCAATGTAGATCCTCCTGCTGTAAAAACCAGCATTGACCAGCATGAATTCCCTTTCACTCACTGTTTCCCAACCTGCAGTCGGTTCAGCACGGTACTGTAGACAAGTGTTTTTACTTATGCTTTATTATGGCATAACAGTAAAATAAAATTATGACTATAATTCAATTGGACATTCATCTATGTATTCATTGTACATTATACTGCACTAACTAGTTTTATTACTTGTCAGAAACATCAGGCTCACAGCAACAGATTAAGAAGAATCCTGCATCAAAAGATGACTTCAACTTGCATGTGAGACAGAGTGAGAAGAGAAAAAGAGGAATGAAGATGGACTGTCTAAGAAACCTGTAAGTCAGTTACACTGTCTATTTTGCTGTGTATTAATTTGTATTATACTACGAGGATGTTGAATGCTTGAATTAGAGCTACGATAACCGCAATACCACAGTAATGAGATGCCTACCGCGATGTTGAGGCCATCACCGCCATCACCGCACCGTTTCTATGGTAACCAAGAGCTCCTGAACTCATCAGATTCATGCGGCTGCGGCTTGTTTGTAGTATCGGCGAAAAGAATTTCTTGAACATCTGCGAAAATGTTAAAGTATGTAAAATAGTGGCTGAACTTAAACATATCCTTTTATTAAAACTGGTGCTCTGCTGTGCCAAGGGACATTTCGAAACATTTCACCAGTTACTTTCGTTTACTGCATAGACCTTTATGTCCTATAAATGTGTCATATTCGTATTTGTGTGACAGTCCACGCAGCTTTCAGTGGGCAGGGCTATTGGCATTATTAATAAAGAAACATGAATGAATGAGAAAGTAAAGAGCAGGATGTGGTTGATATTAAAAATAAAATTAAATACTGGCAGGATGTTTCTATGCGCATACTCTGAGTGTAAGACGGACAAGCATTGAAGCCTCTGTTTGCGCGTCTAATTGGTCAAATACACCGTGTGAGCCAGAAAGTGAGCTAATGTATATCACACAAAAAGCAAAGTGCAAACTATTCTCAAGAGACAAATTTCAGCATAACATGCTGATAACGGTAGGCTATCCTAACTGTCTTAATTTATTCCTTTATTTATTTTGTGGACCATAAATATAGTAAAACAAATGAGAAGAATAGTATTTCGTGTTAAACAGGTTGGTTTTTAAAATGCATCTAAGGGTGCTTTCACACTTGGTTCGATTGCCTGGACCGAACGCGAGTTCAATTGCTCTCCCCTCTCCCTGCGGCCACTGGACTGTGTTCACATTATATTATTTGGGTCCGAACCACGGTTCGTTTTCGTCATCAAACCAGCAGCTGTTGACTACGTTGCTTAATAACGATGGCACAGGAGAAGTCGGCAAAATGCATAACGTTGCTCTCCTCACCATTTTTGTTTTTGAACCGTAGGTTTTGTTCATAACGGAACTTGCATCTATCTCCCACGAATGTAGAATGCTGAAGGCGAGCAGAAATGAGAAAAGTTATGCTACAGCTCTCTGTTTGCAGCACGTCAGTCACGCTCGTCGGGAAAGTGAGTGAAACACACACACAAACACACATTTTTATCAAATAATACGGCATTAATAGCGGTTCACTTCCGCAGCTTGGTGCGTTTGCATTTATATCAGAAGCGAACTGTACCTGAGTTCACTTGAACCGCACCCCAGACCACCCTTTTTAAGCGGACTCGGGTACGGTTCGTGGGTGTCCACAGTTACACACAGCACACAGTTACTCCTCGTGTTTGCTGGATAATGATATAATGATATTATATTTAATCCTCCAAAATCACTGTGCAATAATGAGTGTGTTAAGTGAATAAATGTAAACTCTATGAATGAAATGAGCGCAAATCAAATAGCTGTACAGGGAGTGCAGAATTATTAGGCAAGTTGATTTTCTGATCATATTCTTTTTCCAAGCACATTTTACCAATTCCAATCCACATCAATCTTAATAACTACTATTAATATTGTTTTTAATCATTTATAAGTGATATATAATTGTTCATGAAGGCTGGAAATGAAGAATGCCCTATATTCAGGTGTGCAGAATTATTAGGCAGGTTTTCTTTTACAGATAAAATGAGCCAAAAAAGAGATTTAACTCAGACATAAAAGTCAAAAATTATTAAATACTCATGAGAAGGACGCAATACTAATGTAATACTAGAAATTGCAAAGTTAAAGCATGACCATTGGACAGTGAAATGCTCATTGGGTCAGCGGGGTCATACAAAAACAGCTGGAGAAGAAAAGACACGTTAACTGCAAAATAATTAAGAATTAAGGTGAAGAATTAAGTGTGAAACCATCAGGAACCCTTTAGTCTCCAGCGCCACCATTTCCCAGTACTGAAACCTACCTGGAGTCTCCAGAAGTGCAATGTTTCAGGATCTCAGAGACTTAGGTTAGCTAAAGAATCCTAAAAAATGACCCGCTCTTAATAAGAATCACAAGCTGAAGTGTTATAAAATACATGAAGACTGGGTTTTTATAGGCCTTATAGACAGACAGCTTGAGAGTGACTCCTGAAGGACCAGCACCACATCCTCATGTACCACTGTTTGAAGAATTTATCTTCCAGAATCTGGCAGTAAGGTGTGGGAGTTCACTTTTAGTCCATCTCTTATCCTGAAATGTCCATCTTGCAGAGATGGACTAAATGATCTTCCAAAACTTACTGCCAGATTCTGGAAGATAAATTCTTCAAACAGTGGTACAAGAGGATGTGGTGCTGGTCCTTCAGGAGTCACTCTCAAGCTGTCTGTCTATAAGGCCTATAAAAACCCAGTCTTCATGTATTTTATAACACTTCAGCTTGTGATTCTTATTAAGAGCGGGTCATTTTTTAGGATTCTTTAGCTAACCTAAGTCTCTGAGATCCTGACACCTCACACTTCTGAAGACTCCAGGTAGGTTTCAGTACTGGGAAATGGTGGCGCTGGAGACTAAAGGGTTCCTGATGGTTTCACACTTAATTCTTCACCTTAATTCTTAATTATTTTGCAGTTAACGTGTCTTTTCTTCTCCAGCTGTTTTTGTATGACCCAGCTGACCCAATGAGCATTTCACTGTCCAATGGTCATGCTTTAACTTTGCAATTTCTAGTATTACATTAGTATTGCGTCCTTCTCATGAGTATTTAATAATTTTTGACTTTTATGTCTGAGTTAAATCTCTTTTTTGGCTCATTTTATCTGTAAAAGAAAACCTGCCTAATAATTCTGCACACCTGAATATAGGGCATTTTTCATTTCCAGCCTTCATGAACAATTATATATCACTTATAAATGATTAAAAACAATATTAATAGTAGTTATTAAGATTGATGTGGATTGGAATTGGTAAAATGTGCTTGGAAAAAAAATATGATCAGAAAATCAACTTGCCTAATAATTCTGCACTCCCTGTATTGCTGTTGCCTCTCCATGTGCCACAAATCAGCTTGGAAAGAATAAATCAACTGAAATACTTAGTGCTTTTTCCAGTTTAACGCATTAAAATATTTAACACAGTTAATGCAGCATATGTTTTTTTTGTTTTGTTTGTTTCATCCTTTGGCTAGCATTACAATATATGATTACGCTCTTATTTCTGCGAATGCTTTTAAACCATTTAAGCGCACCAAAAGAGAAAAAGAGAACGCACTGTCTGTGAATGTCCTGTCACACACACGACGCACAGAAAGACATGCACCAGTATAGTGAGCATGGACGGCCCACCAGTATCGAGTTCTCTGTCATGCTTGAAGAAACAATAACACACACGATAATGTCAAAAATGTCAGTTTTGTTAAATATCACCAATGGAGCAGCCTTAAATGAGTTAAAGTCCCCGTGAACCGGAAGTGCAAACGTCTTTTCTCCAGTGTTGTGACATATTTCCAAGCGAAACAGAATATTGAATAGAGGGCAGAGTTTTAATTTAACGCTCCTCCTCTCCGTCTCTCGCTCATAGCAGACTAAGGGTTGGGGGGGAGTGGTTTTATTTTATCAGAGAAGGAACACCATTTCAGACCAGAAGTAACATTTCAGATTTTGATTAAAGATTACCACGACAAACAATTTTTTTCGGTGTATTAACTTGCACGGATTAATTGTTCACCACAAGACTAGTAATATGCACTAACAAAGTAAGTAAGGTCAATTTTGATTTTATGACGTCTTGAAATGAAGTCTTAATTGAAAAGTAAATGAGTTGTGAGAAAGTGGACATCAGTAGCTGTATTAAGACCCGGGTATACTTCACTTTCCGCGGCCAGACGCATCTCACATGCAGTCTTGTCTGCGCATCTTTCAAAGTATACTCAACTACAGATGTGCGTGGATGACCGAGTTCAACACATGCAGTACAATTTAATTCACGAATCGTGCCATCAACGGGACTTCGCTGGGTAGGATCAGAGAATAAAAATAGTGCATCCACCACACAGTCTTGAAATTTGGCCTGCACATGGACGAGGTATGCAGACGTCCATGAGCCCTCCAGATGACGAACATTATGTCATGCAGACGGTGCACGAACGTGGCTTTAGTTTCAGTGAGACTGTCCTTATTTCATAAAAACATGCCATTAAAAAGTATTTAAAATATACTCTTTATGTTGTTTCTTTATGTTGTTTTTATTTTAGAGATTAACTGTGACATTATTACATAATAATATGTATTATTAAAAACTTGACTATAACATTACATTTAGATCTATTGCATTATATTTAGATAGTGGCATGAAAGGTTGCAACTTTGAATGAGCATTGTAGCTGATCACAGTCATGTTGAGTGTATGTAAGCAGTGATCTCATCATTGAAACTCGAATTCTGCTCACTAACAAATACGTTCATCATAACTAACAGTGCAAACACAATGTAAATAAGAGGTTTGTTGATTATAATGGGAGTTTTGGTGTGAGTTCAAAACTCAGTCAACATTTTGTCTGTCTCTTCCTTATCCCGAGGTTACCATAGTCAGCTGGATCCCCTCCAAATCCAGATCAGATGGTGGACCTGCATCTTGGCATGACCACGACGCAAGCCTAAATGTCAACGAAGACCATGTCAACTAGACAAGCCAGACAGATCCCCTGTGAGAACTTCGTTGACAGCCATCGGCAAAGATCCTCAGCAAAGACCACAAGAACCAGACAAGTCCTCTGCACAGACCCCTACGGCTAGCTTCAACTCTATGCCGGCGTGTTGTATCTTGATCTTCAAACTGATGGAACCATATGAAATATTCTAGATTATACCAATCCACAATCTGACTTGTGTTGCTGCCTGAATCACATCACACCATATTCGTTCATTGGCCAGAGGAGAACTGGTCCCTGACTGAGCCTGGTTTCTCCCAAGGTTTTTTTTTCTTCTCCATTTTTGTAACCTGATGGATTTTGGGTTCCTTACCCCTGTTGCCTTTGGCTTGCTAAGTTTGGGACACTTAATATTCAGCAATAATATTGATTTGATTGCACTGACACTATCATATGAGAACTGAACTGAGCTGGACGATGACATCACTGTTTTTTGCAGAGCTGCTTTATAACAAATTGAACTGATTTCATAATTGATTAACTTTATACAGCTATTGAACAGAACTGAATTAAAACATACTGACTTCAGCTGAACAATGACACTATTTCTTTTAGAGCTGCTTTACAGCAGAATTGAACTGGAATAATTGAATCATTCTCCTGTTTATACCTGTAAAGCTGCTTTGAAACAGTCTATAAAGTGTTAAATTAAAGGTGACTTGACTTTTGAAATAGCCTGATCTGGTAAACAGTAATGCGTTGTCAAAATGTCACCATTCTAGGCAGCATGTGGGCCACATGAGGATTTTTATTTTAATCCACTAGGGTTAAAATAAAAATATACTGTGGCCCACATTAGTGTCAGTTCTGGTTTATTATTTGGTTTGTTATTGGCTTACGTGTGGTATGATTGTGGCTTTATTGTGGCCCAGATCTTTCAAACAGGAGTGGACCGCTCATCATGCCATCATTCAACGCAGTATGTGGGCCAGAGCGAGGTGTTGGATCTGGGCCAGAATTAAAATGAACTGTTGCCCAGATTAGGGCCAGTTATGCTTTATTTGTATTGCTTATGGCTGACATGCGGCATTGGTATGGCTTGTTTGTGGCCCAAATCTGGCCAACAGGAGTGGTCCGCCTAAGTGCCATCATTCCATGTGGTATGTGGGCCAGAGCAAAGGGGTTGGATCTGTTGCACACTTGACACTTTCATGTGGCTCACATTTGGCAGGAATAATGGCACTTGGGCGGTCCGCTCCTGTTTGCCAGATTAGGGCCACAAGCAAGCCACAGTTATGCCGCATGTCAGCCATGAACAAAACAAATGAAGCAGAACTGGCGCACATCTGGGCAACAGTTCATTTTAATTCTGGCCCAGATCCAAAACCTCGCTCTGGCCCACATACCGCATGGAATGATGGCACTTGGGCGGTCCACTCCTGTTGGCCAGATTTGGGCCACAAGCAATCCATACCAATGCCGCTTGTCAGCCATAAACTAATCGAATAAAGCAGAATTGGCCCACATCTGGGTAACAGCAAGGTGATGGATCTGGGCCAGAATTCAAATGAACTGTTGCCCAGATGTGGGCCAGTTCTGCTTCATTCGTTTTGTTTATGGCTAACATGCGGCATTACTGTGGCTTGCTTGTGGCCCTAATCTGGAAAACGGGAGCGGACCGCCCAAGTGCCATCATTCCTGCCAAAAGTCAGCCAAATGAAAAGTGTCAAACTTACGCCAGATCTGGGCCACAAGCAAGCCATACCAATGCCGCATGTCAGCCATAACCAAAACGAATATAGCAGAACTGGCCCACATCTGGGCAACAGCAAGGTTGTTGGATCTGGGTCACAATCAAAATGAACTGTTGCTCAGATGTGGGCCAGTTCTGCTTCATTCGTTTTGTTTATGGCTGACATGCAGCATTACTGTGGCTTGCTTGTGGCCCTAATCTGGAAAACGGGAGCGGACCGCCCAAGTGCCATCATTCCTGCCAAAAGTCAGCCAAATGAAAAGTGTCAAACTTGCGCCAGATCTGGGCCACAAGCAAGCCATACCAATGCTGCATGTCAGCCATAACCAAAACGAATATAGCAGAACTGGCTCACATCTGGGCAACAGCAAGGTTGTTGGATCTGGGCCAGAATCAAAATGAACTGTTGCCCAGATGTGGGCCAGTTCTGCTTCATTCGTTTTGTTTATGGCTGACATGCGGCATTATTGTGGCTTGCTTGTGGTCCAAATCTGGAAAACAGGAGCGGACCGCCCAAGTGCCATCATTCCTGCCAAAAGTCAGCCAAAAGAAAAGTGATCTACCCTTGAGTTGCAAAGTTAATGAAACATGATAGGTATTGGTTGTTTTAGTATTAAGCCCACTAGATGGCAGTAAAAGCTGTTTTTTCTCCTTGAAACGCTGTGTACAAGGTTACCGTGGAAACATTCTATATGCATATTCCTGCATAATGCATATGTCCGGAGACTAATCTTTATGTGTCTCCTCCAGTAAAATCAGTATTTCTTTATTGGTAAATCGGCGCTAAAAATAATCTTTTATGATGTCCTCTATTTTATGTATAATAATAACAAAGCAGCAATCCTGATGGTCTATTTAATGTATAATAATAATAACAAAGCAGTAATGCTGATGGTCAATCGCAATGAAAGGAAACGCAAGCAAAGTAAGAACTGTGAGAAATAACGTTTCACAGTAGTGAGAAAAAGTCAGAATATAAAGTCGCAATTGCGAGAAATAAAGTCAGAATTCTGACTTTTTATCACGCAATTGCGACTTTTTATCTCAGAATTCTGACTTTTTATCACGCAATTGCGACTTTATATCTCAGAATTCTGACTTTATAACTCGCAATTGCGACTTTATATCTCAGAATTCTGACTTTATAACTCGCAATTGTGAGATATAAAGTCGCAATTGCGAGTTAAAAAGTCAGAATTCTGAGATAAAAAGTCGCAATTCATCTTTTTTTTTGTGGCTTTTGTTTTTTTTTTTTTTTTGTGGAGGTTTTTTTTTTTTTTTTTTTTAGTGGCGGAAACGGGCTTCCATACCCTGCAGAGATGCCTAGTATAGGTGGTAATTCACACAACATTATGAAGCTGCAGGCCCGGAGGCCCAACTGCACACTCAGACCTGCACGCTCAGACCTGCACTCCCAGAACTATCGTTTTTTTCAGACAGTGCCACCTGCTGTTCGGAAGGTTATTTAACCTGATTAGATATTACCTAACCAGATTCAATTGCTGATAGATTGCAACTTACACTATTTTTCTACTAGAAAATATTACGCTATGACTGAATGCATTATTATATAAAATATTACACATACTAGGTTATGATTTAATGCATTAAGTCTGGTTTATTTTTATTAATTGTATTTGTAATAGAAATTGTTCAGTTACTTAAATATTTTCATAGTCATTTATTGTTTTCCTAATTCTTAAGGATTTATCACATTTTTCAGTATAGAGTTAGGGGATGAACATTAACTCTATATTTACATACAATAAATAAATGATAGTGCTCAGAGTCATTTTCTCACACCAAACTTTATTTTTGTATTCTTTTTCATGAGGTCCTACAAGTCATCCAGCTGTAAACAATGCAGAGAAAAATGGTGGAAAAAAATTGGGTTAATAATGTATATATTACATATTAAACAACATCAAATAAAATAAATGCTTTACATTCTTGATGGGGAGATTTTTAATTTCTCGAGCAACTCTTCGGACAAATTCCTCAACTTCACTAAAAGAAAAGATAAATTCTGTTGTCAGAAATGTTGTGTAACACAAAAATCCAACAGTCTGTGTACAAACAAAAAATTTAAAACATACCTTGAGTGATAAGTGGGGCCCTGGAGGAACATCTCTTCAGCCTCCTGCCAAGACAAATAAACCAATTAATAAAATTAAACAAAACATGCACACACTAAAGAACATAAACATGCTCATGTTCAAACATGTTACAATTTTTCACTATAATAAGATGTACACTTGCAAATATTACCTTCATGCTGATCTATTAAAATGTGCCTGCAGATGAGTTTGCACTTTTTCCAACCGTGTTGGTTGAAAAACAGAGGCATCACAAAAAGGACAGTGAAAATGACTGCAGCATTTGGTGCACTGTTTTAGATCTGGCAGAGACCCCCCTTTTTGAATTGTAATATCCATCTGAGAAAAAATACAAGTCACACACAAATTATTTAGACAACCCAACAGTTCTACGCAGATTACTTGATATTTTGATGAAAATAAACTCAAGGCCGCATTTTACTCCAAAGATCGTATTTGTAATTATTACAGAACTTATTTCTAATTGTTACACTGTTATTGTCTATGGTAGCACTTTGAGATTTGTAAAGTACAATAAAAAGAATGTGCAATATTATTTTTCCTACACATACTACAACTACTAATAGTAAATGTAGTAATTAGTATGAAATAATAGTAGTTAATACAGCTATACGTACAGTAGACCTACATAGTTCCAAATATATTTTACACATAATAATTGTATTATATATTATACATTTTATTTTAACATTTTTACTTTAACGTTTTTTATTTAGTTAGAAAACATATTAAGCATCCCAGAATGGTACAATAACACAGAAAATAAGAGCAGGCTGTAAATATTATAAAATCATGCTACCTTTCGACACTAATTTTGATCAAATCAAACCCTGTGTCTCAATCAGCTCCCTAGTTCCCTAGGTCGTGAATCAGTATATAATGAAAGTGAATGTGGCTGATACCCTGATCAGTGCCCTGACTACTTAACTAGGGAGCTGATTGAGACACACGGAAACACTGACTAAGCTAGCAATAATAGGTTACGCACCACGCGTTTGAAAATAACTGGGCAGAACACAATTCACGGCTTATTTGGTCGAACTATCCATCTAAACTAACATATACTAAAACAGTCTATTCGTTTGTTGGTGTAATAAGGTGTCACATTGATTTATGCCATAAAACCTGGTAATTTTCAGGAATCACTTTAATAAAATTAATAACCTTACTCACTTGTCCGATGTTGCTGCTTGCTAGCAGTTTATAATGTTGGAAATTATTACGGTTACACACGCTACAAAAAAAAAAAAAAAAAAGTTCTTCCGAACAGCAGGTGGCACTGTCTGAAAAAGCGATAGTTCTGGGAGTGCAGGTCTGAGCGTGCAGGTCTGAGTGTGCAGTTGGGTCTCCGGGCCTGCAGCTTCACCTTACTCAATTCACATGGGAAACCATGCCAGTTCCCATTTAAGTTTGGTGGCAAGTCAAGTGGTACGCTGATTGCACTGTGGATGGCATGAAGAATGGTCGGCTGTGGTGCTCCACAGAAAAAGATTATGACACGGACAAAAAGTGGGGCTTCTGTCCCCCAAAAAGTAAGACAACAACTATTCACTACAAAAACATCGCTGTTTATTAAACATTGCTATGTATAGCAGTGGATCTCAACAACCTCAAGATGACATAAAATGATTTTCAAATTTGTGGTGCTGTAAATCTGTTTTGATTGTCGCCTTAATTGTTTTGACAATGTTGAAATTAGTTTAGAGAAATATATTGCAGTTAGGAAAAAATAGCATGTAATAAATAGGCATAATGACTTCAATTAGTGATATTATTAAGGTCCAAGCACTGATGGTGTGAAGCACCTATTGTATCCATCGTGTAATTAGGAGCACAATATAAACATAGCAGAACACATTTCAATCAGGTAAACACACTCAAGCAAATGAGGACTAGACATAGGTGTGTTCGACATCGGCTGCGGCTGGATGTAACCAGTCAGCCAGAGTTTACAGTCGGGGATCGGAGACGTGAAGTCGAACACTTTCTGCTTCCCATAGTGGCTATTGCACTGTTTGCATACTTTATCTCAAATGAAGTGAATTAAATGCAAAATTTGTCAAATACAAAGACATTTCAGAGACATTTTCATACAATATATTTTTATACTGCTTAATACAGCGTCTGTTTGTACAAGAATAAAGATCAATATAAGCCTATACTATTTAAATAACATTGAAGTGGGATCTATGCTATGTTTTTTTTTTACAGTTTTATTTTGATAAAGATGACAAAATATAACATTGTGACTACATGAAAAGAGCTTTAACTGTTATAAAAATACAGATTTGTTGAGTGGAACTAGTGGAACTAGTGCTGTCAAACTATTAATCGCATCCAAAATAAAAGTTTGTGTTTACATAATATACAGTGTGTGTGTGTGTACTGTGTATATTTATTATGTATATATAAATACACACACATACATGTATTTATTTAAGACATATTTACATGTATACATGTATAATTATATGTTATATATAAATATTTTATATTTAAATACATTTTTGTTAAATATATACATGCGTGTGTGTATTTATACATAAATATACACAGTACACACACATATATTGTTAACAAACTTTTATTTTGGATGCAATTAATTGCGATTAATCATTTGACAGCACTAGAATAAACATGAAACACACGTGATCGTTGTTATGCAGTGAATCCGGCCAATCGTGAAACAGCTGTGTCGTCATCAGAGCTTGTGCAGCCGCTCTTCCCATATGGAAAAGTTTTGTTAAAAACATACAGGTGCATCTCAATAAATTAGAATGTCCTGGAAAAGTTCCTTTATTTCAGTAATTCAACTCAAATTGTGGAACTTATGTATTAAATAAATTCAATGCACACAGACTGAAGTACTTTAAGTCTTTGGTTCTCTTAATTGTGATGATTTTGGCTCACATTTAACAAAAACCCACCAATTCACTATCTCAATAAATTAGAATACTTCATAAGATCAATAAAAAAAGGGGATATTTTAAACAGAAATGTTAGGCTTCTGAAAAGTATGTTCATTTCTATGCACTCAATACTTGGTTCTATGCACTCAATACTCTTTTTGCATGAATTACTGCATCAATGCAGCATGGCATGGAGGCGTTCAGTCTGTGGCATTGCTCAGGTGTAATGAAGCCCAGGTTGCTTTGATAGCGGCCTTCAGCTCATCTGCATTGTTGGGTCTGGTGTCTCTCATCTTCCTCTTGACAATACACCATAGATTCACTATGGGGTTCAGGTCAGGCGAGTTTGCTGGCCAATCAAGCACAGTAACACCATGGTCATTGAACCAGCTTTTGGTACCTTTGGCAGTGTGGGCAGCTGCCAAATCCAGGTGAGAAATGAAATCAGCATGAAGTGCTCTAAAATTTCCTGGTAGATGGCTGCGTTGACTGTGGACTTCAGAAAACACAGTGGACCAACACCAGCAGATGACATGACAGCCCAAATCATCACTGACTGTGGAACCTTCACACTGGACTTCAAGCAACATGGTTTCTGTGTCTCTCCTCTCTTCCTCCAGACTCTGGGACCTTGATTTACAAATGAAATGCAAAGTTTACTTTCATCTGAAAAGAGGACATTGGACCACTGAGCAACAGTCCAGTTATTTTTCTCCTTAGACCAGGTAAGATGCTTCTGATGTTGTCTTTGGTTCAGAAGTGACTTGGTACGTGGAATGTGACAGTTGTAGCCCATTTCCTGAAGACGTCTGTGTGCGTGGCTCTTGATGCACTGACTCCAGCTTCAGTCCACTCCTTTTGAAGCTCTCCTAAGTTCTTAAATCGGCTTTGCCTGACAATCTTCTCAAGCCTGCGGTCATTCCTTTCACTTGTACACCTTTTCCTACCACACTTTGTCCTTCCAGTCAACTTTCCATGAATATGCTTTGGCACAGCACTCTGCGAACAGCCAGCTCTTTCAGCAATGACCCTCTGTGGCTTAACCTCATTGCAGAGGGTCTTGATGATCGTCTTCTGGACAACTTTCAAGTCAGCAGACTTCCCCATGACTGCTGTTGGGATTACTGACCTAAACCTAGTATTTATACCCTGAGAATGGTAATTTAATAGAACTTGAAATTAAATATTCTAATAATTTGAGATACTGATTTTTTTACTTTGATGAGCAGCAAGCTGTAATCATCAAAATGAAAACAAAAAAGTCTGAAAATATTTACTTTGTCTAATAAATCTAGAATATATTTAAGTTTTACTTTTTGAATTAAATTACAGAAAAAAAAAACTTTTTCATGATATTCTAATTTATTGAGATGTACCTGTACATAATGTTTATTCCCTACTGTAAATGCATTTTTTTTTCCCTGGCTCTCTTTATCTAGCGGTATTGACCAAAAACTGTTTGCTAGGTCAATCTTGGAGAGGTATTTTCCGGACTTAATTCTTTTCCGTTGTGTCTCTAGCATTAATTAAGTACCGTCTGTTTGTCACTCTATTCAATGCTTTGAAATTGGTCACTAATCTAAACATTCCGTCTGGTTTGGGTTTTGACTAACTGTATCAGACTATTAGGCACCTTTGATTTCTTGTATTATCCCTTGCTCCTCAAGCTCCTTTATTGTTTGTGTCAATTCTTTCCAATTCTCTGAGATTTATGTATTCCTCCTTCAATTTTATGTGCATATTTTTCACTAACCTTTCCACAGTCTTACTCTCTACAAATGGGGTTCTACGTAATTCTCCATTATTTCTGCTTTTGCCCATTTTGATCCTATCATTCCTTTTTCTATTCTAGATAATTCTTCCTGTTGATTCACTTCTTTTAGTGTTAAGATTTTCTTAAGGTCTTCTGCTGCTAGCAAGTTTTCAGAGATCATTTTTATGCCATGTTTGTAACCTAAGTTTTTCTCTTTTACTTCACCATCATGTGAATGGACATGGATAATTCCAGCCTGTTCTATAGGCTCTACTGTTGTTGATATCTCCGCCCCCGTGTCAACCAAATATTTAATACCTGATATATCCAAAAACAACTGGTCTGGCTCCTCTTTTACACGAGGATCACAGAGATTCTTCTCCAGTAGGCCAACCTCATCCTATTTTGCAGAAACTACAGTTGTGTTTTTAGCTTCCTGTATCTTCTGTGTGTATCTGTGTTCATTTTAAAAAACAGTATTGCTCAATACTCTGTTTCCTCTTACTCTCTTTGTATTATAAGCTCCATTTGTCCTTTTTTATTCTGAGGTGTTACTTTTTTGGTCTTTACAGGCTGTGTAGTGAGGTCATATACTGCTAACGTAATTTTAATTTCTTTACTACTAGCATTATTCAGTATTGTGGCTAAAGTGTGTCCTCCAGGTAAACTTCTGCCCATTTCTCGTAACAATCTGATTTTATCTTCATGAGAGATGTCGGATTCTATTGAAAGCCACATACTCAAAATTGGCACACAATTTTTTGGGCTTCTATCAAATCCTTTTTCCATTGGGCATACTTACCCTCTGTATCTGTAGTTGAGTGTTTATCAAGTCTTGCAGCTTCTGCTGCTTTCATAATGCGGTTTTCATAACAATTTCCTTTTCCTTTCCAAACAAAATAATCCATTTCTCCAGCTGCCTTCCTCATATAGGAATAACCTTCCTGGAATATAGCCGGTTTTCCAGACTTTGACCATCCTTCTGCCTTAGCTATGCTTTTGGCTGATGGGGATCTACTATAGCTGACCTCATTTGGCCATACATTAGACTGTGTCCTTCAATCATTTTTTTTATTCCCACTTCCCTTCTAATGATCTACCTCTCTCTCTGCTGGTTGGGTTTTTGTATTTAACTCTTTTGTTTACTTCAGGCCAATCGTTCTTTATCTGATGTAACACCCTCCTCAAGCGTTCCTGCCCTCTTATTATGTAACCTTACTTCTCTAAGATTGTTATCTGATGACTCACATCTTTGACTGTCTCTTCTTCTGTTGTGTCTTGCTCAATAGAATCTGACAGCCATTCTCACACCTAATCTGATTCTCATATTTTACTTCATATCTTGTTAAAATATGGTTATATTTTTTTACACAAAAGCATCGCTTCGCTTTAGAAGGCCTTTATTAACCCCCAGAGCCGTGTGGAGTACATTTATGATGGATGGATGTGGATAAATGCATTTTCTTCGGCTCATACTCATTGATCCCGTTCACTGCCATTACAAAGCTCGGATGCGTCAGGATGTTTATTAATATTTCTTAGATTATGTTCATCAAAGTCATATACACCTAGGATGGCTTGAGGCGGAGTAAAGCTTGGGCTAATTTTCAATTCAAAGTGAACTAATCCTATGTGTCTTGCTCAGGGCCACGATAGTGTCAAACTCACAACTTTCTGGTTCCATTTGGAAGTCCAGATCCCCAAACACTAGACCAGTGTTTGGCAATAGGCGGCCCACGGGTCAAAACCGGCCCGCCTGCAATAATATCTGGCTCGCGCCCGCAGCCAGATTATTTTGATAGCGGCTGGTTCTGAAATAGATCTTCATCTTGAGGTGCCATCTTTTATCACCGTGTCTACACCATCTCTATGCACTTTACTTGAGCTAATCAGTTTATGAAAATGTGAATGTGTGATTCTCATTTACTATAAGTATTAATTTGTTGTTAATTTATTCTTTATTAAAAATAAAATGTATCTTTTATCATCGGTTCTTTGGATCTCACTGCATCAGTATCAGTTCTGGCCTTCATTACTTAGTAAAAAGATGCCATTAAAGGGTTAGTTCACCCAAAAATGAAAATTATGTCATTAATGACTCACCTGTAAGAAAAAATGACGAGGACGTTGAAGATCTCGATGAAGAAGTTTATTGCAGCGTAGCAGTGACAAAGTACACGTAGCACCTTGGGTTCATCGGAGTCGGAATGAACCCAGAACATCCAAATCTCAAACCTTTTATCCTGTTTACAGTTCACCACTCTTCATGTAAATGTAGTTTCTCATGTTTTACCAGCTGTGGTCTGTATGTTAATGAAGTTGTGACACCTCATTGTCTGAGATGGTTCTCTGTGTCCCACACCCATTACCATTCTACAATTGATTACCATTTGCTCAGGATTTGATCAACCAAATGGTACATAAACAAAATACCAGTTGACTTTCTTCTTCTCTATGATAATTAAACCATTTTGGGGATGAGCTCATTCTAAAATATACTTTGGAGTGGAATCTGGGTCGAGACAGACTACAATTTATTACAGTCCCCCCTCTGATGCTCTTGGCCCAAAAGAAGCATCACAACCACTCCATTTTCACAGATTACACCTCCCATTCTCTATTGGGCAGGTGCCCAGTGGCGGTGAAGCCCTGCCTTAGGTTGTCCTCCGCTGGCCAAAGGAGAATCTTACCCATCATTGGGTCATCACCTCATGCACACTGGTTATAGCTCCATCCAATTGGGCAGAATTATCAAAGAGACTCTTCTAAAATTTAGCTAAATGAAATACAAACATCTTGGGTTTGGGTGAGAAGACATTCAAGGACCATCACAGCCAGTGGGAGTGTTCTAAAGTAATTTGACGTTTAAACATAATAACAAGGAAGGTACATACACATACAGCTGTTTTAGGTTACATCCCAAATGAAACCAGAATAGGCAATAGCTAAGTCTCCGACATGCATTTGTTTTGCCAAAATCTTGTCTTTTTTTTTTTTCTTCAAAACCTTGTTGGGATTTCACAATCTTTCCATTGCATCAGTAATAATAGCAAATTGTTTAGTTTTAATCAAAAATCAATAGACAATATACTGTGTGTGTGTGTGTGTGTGTGTGTGTTTTCATTTTGTCCTGTTTATTGTGTCCATTTTCTCAGTGTGGACATCCTTTATCCACATGTGTGCGTTCAGCATTCAATAAAACATTCTCTGCATCCAAGTATGCATATATTTGTCTCATTCTAGTGTCATGTGCAGTGAGTCTGTCGTTGTGCATTTCTTAGTGTGGGTATGTTCTTTTGCCCACTTGTTTTCCATCTAGATGGAAGGACGTCTGTCCGTAGTCTCTGAAGCTGTTTGATCTCCTCTTGTTTCTCTTCTCATTGTCCATTCTTGTCCACCTGGACCATAAGTCCTTCTAGAAGAAGCAGTCACTGTTGTTGTTCAAGCCTGTGTCACTCCATCAGTTCCATTCATCCCATGGTGGTTTTCAGGGTTTCTAGAACTGTTAGGCCTGGGGTTCTGGATCTTGCAGGTCTGGAAATCTCTGGGTTCCTGGATCATGGTTCACTGTTCTTTTTCTTAAGAATATCCCATGGCTCCACTGGTTCAACTCGCCTTCTCGTTCCTCAAACGACCAGATCATCTTTCTCCAGGAGGTTACCCATTCCAGACAAACATCTCAATGCTTATATCTGAAACAATAATCAGAAAAGGTTGCCCCCCCCCCTTTCCCGCCACAAGAATCTTTTCACATTTACACATCAAAGTCACAGACATTTCATCTCAAAATATCAAACATCAGTAATGTCTTAAATTCATTTTAAAATGAATGCCATTAAAACATTTCTTATAAATTACATTTACATAATTCATAAATTATAAAGAATCACCCCCCTTTTGATAGTAAACATTCTTTTGAAAATGTACTACTATCATAAAACAATTCTAATGAACATCATCATCTGCTTGTGACTGAGTTACAGTCATGTCGTTAATGCAGTGATGTGTCTGGCAAAGTGTGAATGTCTTCTTCTTTATTTCCTTTCAACAGTGCCAACTGGGTTTCTAAATTGCCTATTTTCTTAAGCAAATCGTGATAGCCCACCTTTCTTTTATGTGAAAAGTGACACTCTCTTGCCTTGTGTCCTGTCTTTCCACATGCAAAACAAACAACTTCCTGATCTTTCCTTCTTTTCTGCAAACAGTGCCTTGCAATGTGACCATCCCTTCCACATGCATGACAGACAAAGCTCTGAAGAGATCTCTCATTGTCTTGACAATGTCTAGCGATGTGACCTGCTTTTCCACATGCATAACAAACAACCTCCTGATCTTCCCTCCTTTTCTCCAAACAATGCCTTGCAATGTGACCATGCTTTCGACAGACAAAGCTTTGATGAGGTCTCTCATTGTCTTGACAATGTCTAGCAATGTGACCAGCTTTTCCACATGCATAGCAAAGAATAACACCTTCTGAATTTACTCTCCTTGTTCTATGATGGAAATCATCAGAAAATCTAGAACATTCTCTTCTGCCAAAGGCAGCAACTGGATGTCTAGATTTGGCATCTTTCTTTTGACTATTTGCATTCGCATTATTGTTGTAAAACTGTGTCATTTTAGCAATTAATGTCATTATACTCAGAGAGAGGTGTCACAAACATTGACACAGCAGAACGAGTGAGTGGGTCACATTTGTTAATCAAGGCAGACTTGAAACTGACATCATTCTTAGTAATATCCGAATTGCCACTGAATGTTTTAAACACCTCCAATAATCGTTCTGAAAACGCTGCTGGGTGCTCTCCTTTCCTCGTGCATCTCAGATATTTTATCCCAATTAACTGACGTCACACCTAAAACTTCAAGCAGTGCCTGTTTCCTCTCTGACTTATTAGCAGTTCTATCCTTTACTTTCTGAGTTAAGGCTCCAGACAAAGTGTCAGGCAAGCACATTCTTAACAAAACAAATGCATCATTGTCTATAAATTGGTAAATCTCTGAATATTCCTACAAGTTTTTCAGAAAATCTAATGGATCTTGTTTAGCAGGATCAAATTTCCCAATATTCTTGATCACAGTTTCTAGTTCAGTTGGATTAAATCCTCTGACCATGGTAGTGGTCATTTGCTCTTCCCTTCCTTCAGTAGCACGCACAGTTGTAGTAGTATGAACTGGTGCCATGGGAAATCTAACTGTACAGTCAGAGTCTTGGCTACTGAATGACCGAAAATCTCTTTCCAAACCTTCAGAGCTATTTTCTGCAAATCTGGCTTTTCTGGAACTGGGTTAGACAATATGACACCTAACAATGTCTTACTGGTGATATTCTCAGTTATGCTATTCTTGATCATAAACTCACAAGCTGTCTTCGTTTCCTCCAAATTGCTGGCCAATTTTTCCACAGATGATTTAAGCATGTCATTGTTAGTTTTAAGAAATGCAATCTCGTTTTGCATTCTGATCTTTTCTTCTTTCCATATCGTTTCACTAGCTAGGTAATTTTTTGTAGAAATTACCCCAACAGCGAGTCGTTCATTTTCAGCTTTTAATTCATCTACTTTCTTCCTAGTTACTTTGTATGAAGCAAAAACTGCTTGAAGTGCATTAGCAATTTTTCCTTCTTTGTTCTTAGGCATTTTGGGGGAATTTTTGAATTGACCCATTGCCCAATTGTATGGATCATCTGCTTTCTCTATCCCGTCAAACATTCCAGGTTAACCGTGCTTAGCTATGTATTTAATGATAATTTCTTCCATTTTCAAAACCTTATTGAACTGTGATAATTAAACAACTATTCACAATGTCTTGTTTCAATAACTACGTTATCTAGTTGCTTTAAGATAACCGTTAAAGTCTAATTCAGACACAAATGAACTCCATTGGGCCTTAAATCTCACTACTCTACATAGTTAAACATACAATACTGTCACATTAAGTTGGACAAAACCACATACCCAGCCACAGTAGTTCGGCTTAACAGTTTATCAAATTTAAAGGGCACCTATTATGCAAAATTCACTTTTACATGGTGTTTGACCATAAATGTGTGTTGGCAGTGTGTGAGCAAAACCACACTAGAATGAGAAAAATCCACCCAGTGGTTTTTTTACAATCTCAATAATTCATAAGCACTGTCTCAGAACGCCCTGTTCTAAGATTGCTCTCACTGTGACGTAGAATTGCGCTAAGCCCCACCCACGTGGTTTGATTGACAATCTGGTTTTGGCATAGACCCCGCCGTCTGTGATCTGTCAACCGTCCTCCATTGTTTCAACGACAGCCGGTAATGTCTCCTAAGAAACATAAGTGTTCTGTTGTGGGATGTAATAATGAACATAGTAGTTTTCACTTACTTCCGACATCAGAGCCACTGAAAACGCAGTGGATGGATTTTATTCACGAAGGAAAGGCGCCACTCAAAATTCCAAAATACGTTTATGTTTGCGCGAATAATTTTTTTGACTGACTGTTTTGAGAACGAGGGTCAATTCAAAGCAGGTCTTGCTCAAAGTTAATCCTCAAGTGTGGATCGTTGCCTACTGTTCGCGATCCAACGTCACTTCCAGAAGAAGTAAGTGTATTTAATGTTTTTTGAGCAAATAACGTTAGTCATTTCAGTCGATGTCAGCCAATTCAATAACAAATGCGTCTAAAGTTGTTGTCGTCGTCGTAGAATGTCTGTGTATATAATTTAAACCTTGTTTGTATAGTGTGTATCTAACATACTTAGCAAACGTTATCACAGTATTTGTGTTTGTAGTTTCAAAAAATTGCGCGAACGTTACAGTGTGTGTGTGTGTGTGTGTGTGTGTTGCACATCCATAATTGCAAAGGGGACGCGATTAAAACTCTATAAGTACATAAATGTATCAAATAACCATTCAGAGACGTCCTGCTCCATTCTCAATTGTGTTTCTTCTGCCGGAGTCTCTTCATCATCTGGGTCTGATTCCGGTTCAAACATGTACGGCTGAATGCCATACAAAACAGCGGGTCTCTCATTCTCAGCCATTCTGCTTCTACCAACTGTTTAGGTATGCAAGTTACGCCCTCATCCAAAGGCAGGGCGGGGATATGCAGCTCATTTATATTTAAGGTGGTACACACCAAAACAGCTCTTTTTAAAACAGGCCCCAAAAATGACATTTTCAAATGGTTATAATAAATTAACTGTGGGGTATTTTGTGCTGAAACTTCACAAATACATTCTGGGGACACCCAAGACCAATATTACATATTGTAAAAGGGGCATAATAGGTGCCCTTTAAAACAATGCCTCAGTACGTTGGGCAAAACCACACTGCTTCAGGTTATTGTTTTAAATTTCACAGAATCACTGTGCATCAGACTCCCTGCACTGCACTTCAGTTATTCTTTCAAATAACTGTTAGAAATAATTCTGTGACCACACTGCATTGGGTCAATTCAGTTACTTTAGAATTTCATCAGAACTATAACAACTCTACACTCAGTTTCAGTTACGTTAGAAACTTACCATTTTGTTTCAACTACTTTAGAAACAACAATTCTAATACAACTCTGCCACCACACTGCGTTGGGTTGATTCAATTACTTTAGAATCTTAACAGAATTATAAGAGACTAACACCAAGTTTCACTTACTTTAGAAACTTTAAACTTAAGCACTTTGTTTCAGTTACTTTAGAAACAACAATTCCAATACAACTCTACCAACACACTGCATTGGGCTGATTCAGTTCCGTTAGAATCTTAAACAAAATTGTACAGAATAGGCTTAAGGCTTAACTCCTCCTGCTAACACTGAATAAACAATTCTCTTCTGTCCTTAAAATTTCCTTTCTAGATTTTTTTAAACGAGGGGGTTCCCTGACAAAAACCAGCATAAATGAAAGAAAACAGCTTTTTCTTACCTTTCCCACTTTATTGGAAATCCCTCCTGGCTGGCTCGCCAATGTAAGAAAAAATGACGAGGACGCTGAAGATCTCGATGAAGAAGTTTATTGCAGCGTAGCAGTGACAAAGTACACGTAGCACCTTGGGTTCATCGGAGTCGGAATGAACCCAGAACATCCAAATCTCAAACCTTTTATCCTGTTTACAGTTCACCACTCTTCATGTAAATGTAGTTTCTCATGTTTTACCAGCTGTGGTCTGTATGTTAATGAAGTTGTGACACCTCATTGTCTGAGATGGTTCTCTGTGTCCCACGCCCATTACCATTCTACAATTGATTACCATTTGCTCAGGATTTGATCAACCAAATGGTACATAAACAAAATACCAGTTGACTTTCTTCTTCTCTATGATAATTAAACCATTTTGGGGATGAGCTCATTCTAAAATATACTTTGGAGTGGAATCTGGGTCGAGGCAGACTACAATTTCTTACACACACTCATGTCGTTCCACACCCGTAAGACCTCCATTCATCTTCGGAACACAGTTTAAGATATTTTAGATTTAGTCCGACAGCTTTCTGTCCCTCCATTGAAAGTGTAGGTACGGTGCACTGTCCATGTCCAGAAAGGTAATAAAAACATCATCAAAGTAGTCCATGTGACATCAGTGGGTTAGTTAGAAGTTTTTGAAGCATCTAAAATACATTTTGGTCCAAAAATAACAAAAAATACGACTTTATTCAGCATTGTCTTCTCTTCCGGGTCTGTGTATATCCACAGTGACGCTGCTTCTTCTTCTTCTACGGCGGTTGGCATCCAGCTTATTGGTGCATTACCGCCCCCTTCTGCTCCAGACAGTGATGCGATTAGGACATCCGCGACATGCACACCTACGCACCATTTTAAAAAAAAATATAGCAATACCAAAATACAAACAATGTAGAATAGCTTGAATACAGCGTGCGTCTCCCTCAGACTGTAAACGAAGCTCGGGCGCACTATATAACACGTCATCAGCGTCACTGTCCGGAAGTGAAGCAGCGTCACTGTGGATATACACAGACCCGGAAGAGAAGACAATGCTGAATAAAGTCGTAGTTTTTGGGTGAGTCATTAATGACATCATTTTCATTTTTGGGTGAACTAACCCTTTAACCACATATTAAAAATAACCTGTCTTTATGCTGTTTCTACATGAAAATTCATGCTGGTGTGTTTTATTTCAGATGCCCCAGTGCCCAACATCACAGTGTTCAGGCAGATGCAGGACAGAGAGCATGTGATGGTGATGTGTTCATTTGGCAGGAGGTTCACTGAGAGCTCTTTCCAGCTGTTAGTGGAGGGTGAACACAGCTACACACTGAAGAACCCACTGTGTTATTCAAATGAAAAATGTGTGTTTAATGTGAATGTGAGCTCACCTGTTTCCTTCATCTGTGTGCACGAGATTAATTCTGTGGTGAACCAGCAGAGTGAGACCTACACCTACAGCCCATCTGGTAAAACATACTGTAAATACACTACAAAATGGATTTTCATCAAAGATAACACAAAAGAACTGTACTAGAATCCTAATTCTCCATTTTGCTAGTATGTTGGATTTTGACACCACAAATATGTCATGTGATCTAAACACTTTAAAATATTGTTGTTTTGTCCTGTAGAGTGTTTAATGAGGTTTCCTTGTAATGGTTTAATAGCAGTAATAGAGTGAAATTCTAATACAGGCTTATAATTTTTATGTTAGATTTGTTGTAGTATTAATGCATAATTTTGGTTAATACAGTAGGTGAAGTTCACAACGTAATTTTGGGAGGAGTGAACCCATCTAATCTTTCAATTAGTGAAACTCAAACATAATCTCAAGAGGAGGGAACCCTAATCTTTCAATTACATCCAGAGCATATAAGCAGCTACTCACCCTGCTCTGTCATCAGTTGTTTCGATATCCCTCCACCTCCCCAACTCCACCACATAAATTAGGCATCTCATCTATCGTACTCCTCTTCCATGCACTAGTAGTCCCTGGGGGGTATATCCAAGCTCGAGTTGAAGCTGCTTCCTCGAGCCCCTCCACAGCGGACAGCAAGCCAAATACGCTTAACCTTATTAGCTTAAAGATTTTATGAGGAAACGAACTCATGAACAGCTTATTTATTTATTTCAATTTGAACAGCTATGCACAGTCCTAGCCCCATATATATTGCCACATCAAAAGCATGTCTAATTTACTTTTTATTGGTTATTAGCATTTCTAAATTACAGACCTACATTATACAGTACAGTCAATCTTGTAAAACATCTCACGTGCCTTGTGTGTCTCAAAACATGCATATTTTTCTGTACATAAACATTGCCTGTGTTTGCTTTCAGATTTTCCTGCAGATCATCATGAGGAAGGAGTCTCTTTATTCTACATCTGCTTTTCCTCCTTCATTGCTGTTGTTCTCGTCATCATGACTGCGGCAGTGATCGTGACCACCATCAGGAGCAAAGCTAAAGGTGTGTTTCACCAGTTACTCACAGTCAGATCAAAATCTAAAAATGAAAATTATGAAAATGCATTCACAATGTGCTGAGAGTGCACATTCTTCATAATGCATTTAATTTAAATTCATTATTTCCTTACAAGAAATTCAAAGACTAACATGCAGCCATTGGTTTTCTGAGCTTTAGATGAGCTTCCTCAATCTTATTGCTGATGACTGTAATGGCATTAAATATTATGCCTACAGAGATCAATATAGTTTCTGCATGCATTTCTATATTAAAATCTCACACAACAGTTGTTGGTGTGAGGAGCATTTTGACATGCAATGCCATTAAAGACAAATCTGGCCTTTATATATGAGGTTTGGTTTGAGATGAGAGTTTTGTGACGGTTTCTGTTGAGTTTGTGTTCAGGATTAGATTTGATCTTTATCTTTAGTACACTAACCCAGTGAACTCTTTGCACTTTTGTTAACACAGACTCCATCAACCACACCACAACTGTTACAGACAAGGACTACATAAATGCATAAATAATCAGAAGATTTCTGAAGAGAGACAAGCAGACCTGAAGTGAAGAAACATTTACTGATAAAATATGAATGAAAAATATATGAATTATTCAGTTAACTTTTTTGGAACTTTTTTGGAATTCAGTTAACTGGAATATACACTGCTGCAGTCAGGATGACGAGATATATATTATGTTATATGAATATTTTTATTTACAATTTTAGAATACAATTTTATTTGTTGAGATTTTCTTTTATATGTAACATGATGATGCAATTTTAGTACTGCACATTGCAGCAATTTTATTTTCTCATTAGGATAAAATGCTTATGCTACATTAACATTCCTTATTGGTATGTTTAGATAAAAATGTTTTCTAAATTAATGAATATAAAAATAAATGCTTCACTTATTGCTGTAGCTTTAATTTCTGTCTACATCAGTTGCTGTAAGTTATATTACACAAATGTACTTATTATGATGATAACGATTACTTGTATGAATTACTGGAGAATATGAACGGCATGGTAATTACAATTAATAATATACATGAATTAATACATACATACATACATACAAAAAACAAGGTGGCAATGTTTTTTAGGAACTGGGAAATTGATGTATATAATACAGACTATTTGTCATGGATTTCTAAATCATTTTGTGGACTTCTGAAGAGGGAAAAACAGATGTGGGAAAAGGAAATAATCTGAAAATGTATTGGTCATTCAGTAAAATAAGCTTCTTATTTATTAATCTTTATTTATTACTGTATTGTCCCTGGTGCTGTTTTGAGTAATTATGACTTCATCCGGTAGAGGGCAGTATTTAGTTCATTTTACAGTTTTTTCCAACTGCTTACACCATGACTGTAAAAAAAAAAGTCACTTTTTTTTCACTTTACAGGACTTATGAGACACACCCGGTTTACACACGTTTTCAAAACGTTGTCTATTTTTTTCTAAACTTTACACATCCAAGAATTGCACACACAAAATGCAAAATGCTTCACATCTCTTGCAAAATGAAACTGCATTCAAAATATCACAAACACATCTCAAAAGCAAACATTTGTCTTACTTTGTAAATACATTTGCCATAATATTCTATTTTTGGATATATATAAACACAGTAACTCTTCTTTCATGAGCTCCTATGTACATTTCTGTATTGAATGTAATTGGTAGAGAGATGCTGAAAAATTCATGGTAAGCATGAAAGCAAGATTGAATTTTCTTTTTTTTTTTCTTCTTTTTTTTTACTGCAAGCATTTGTGGTCGTGAAAACAGTATTGCACAGTACAAAATAAAGTACATCAACCATGTGACCATGTGTAGTTGGATAACTACGCATTTGAAAATGGTAAATATTCCAAAGGAATGCGTATGTGTGTCCTGGTAGGGAAACAAATGTCCCCACAGGTAAAGTAATACCAGTGCATTTTGACTTTTGACATTTTTAAAGTCCCCATGAGGAAACAAGCTTATACATAAATCATACAGAATGATGTTTTCTGAACATCTAAAATAGAAGAATGTTTTCTGTCATGGTTAGGTCTTACATGGTTTGTACAGTATAAAACCATTATGCCAATAGAATGTCCCCATAAAACATGAAAACCTAATCACATGGAAGCAGGGTCAGTGTCTCCACATGCCTCCTCCGTTGCCTAGAGAAATGTTATGCTGACATAGGGACAACGATCATGCACTTTCCAGCACCATGTGGAGAAAAAAATCTCAATAGGGTTTAGAAATGTTGAATATGGAAACAAGTAGACAACAAAAAAGTTGTTCAAAACCTATAACTTAACCTTTGGCCTATTTATAGGCCTATTCTAAAGCCATGATTGGTTTTGGTTCAAGGGATGAAGGGTGTAGGGGTCAAAAAAACTCTTCTTTTGTAACGCACTTCTGCGTCATCTTAATGAGACAATCAAGGAGGAGTAGATTGTGCAAGCTGTGCCCTTTGTTTAATGTTATTTTTTTATTTATGGTTTATTGCACCATATTGTATATGTATTTTAAACATTTGAATGAACTGATGAAGGGAGCTGTAAAGTATTTTTGTTGAAGTACAATGTACAATGTTTTGACCATAATAATGTATCAAATCTAACTTGTATATTGCATTAGTACAGAAAAATACAATATATACATATACATATAGTTAAAATCGAACTCTGAGCCTCCTGTACCTATTCTGTGACGTCAAACAACTTCCCTGTGCAAAGGATCATGGGGGCCCGAAGTATCCATCAGTTGTACCCTTCGAAATCCTTCATTCCGAAGGTCCCTTTGAAGTGGCCAGTTTTGAGCACTTTGGTTTGGAACGACCCTTCAATATGGCGGCCATGATTGTTTTCACTCCGAAGTGCCCTTCAGAGGGCGATATATCCCGTTTGGAGCGCACTGCATATTGACTGGCGACAGCCCATGACATCATCACAATGCGACCCTATAATATAAGCAGCAAAGTATATAGGCTGCATTCCATTCCAGTTTTAGACACGCACTCGCAAACTTCCCTAAGCACTTCCCCTCAGGGGAATCCCTGCCACCATTTTAAAGTGTGTTCCACTGAAATCCAACCTGAATGATGACAACACTGAATAAAACTATCTCTAGTGATCATCAAATCCTTTTAACAGATTCTTTTACAGAATCTGTGTTTAAGTCACTTTTTTCACAAAACCTTTGCTCTCTAGAATCCCAGTCAGTTTGGGTTAAAAAAAAGTTCAAGTATTAGCATTATAAACACTGAATTAATACCAACATATAAGGAAATGCATCAGAAAATTGTGAATGTTGGACAACAAATATATGAATATAACAGCTTGATTTTGCAGTGTTGTCTAATGTCCGTTAAAGCAAAAGTGTCGAAAAGTGTGAATTATGCGATAACGGACACAGCAATGCAGCATGTATAATAAGATCGTTATGTTTGAAGCGTGATCCATTAAAACGTACAATATATATAATTAAATTTAGACCTTTTGATATATTATTATTATTATTCCACTAGGTCTGAAATATATTGTTTGCTGCAAATGTAACGGAGGCCAGCTAGTAGATGCTGTGCGAGTAAACCTCACTCTGATCTCAAGAGATGCTCTAGCGACTGATGCTAGGACACCCAGGTTTGAGGCCTGCGCAGAGCGGGCAATTAGGACCTGGGTAGAGGGGTTACACAAACATGATGATCTTAAATTTATAGATCATTAATTTACTATTAATAAATGTATGAAGTTGCATAAAATGGAAATACTCAATAAAGTAGGCTTACTACGTTACCTCAGATGGTTGAATGGTTGGATTCCACAACTGGTAAAAAGACAATGCAACATTTACTGTAGATGCCATACAATTTACTGGTGACTTAATTTTAAAATAATGGCGGCCACACTACTGGAGAGCCATCTAGTGGCTGTTACCCAAAAAATATCAAAGTATCGCCTCTTGGGCTCTAAGCTCTTTGCTGTCAGTCTTTCTTTAGCAAAACCCTCTCTGCCATCTCTGCTCGATATTGACTTCACCCTAGCTAGCTAGGCTGAATTTTCCACAGAGACCCTCCATATGTAGCATATTTGTAATTTCCACATACAATTGTATTGTATTTTTTTTATTTATACCAATGATGTTTTCTTATACATAATTGTTGTAGCTACATCCAGAAGGAGTTAATCGTGTGTAGCTGTGGTTTGGTACTTGAGTTTTGAGTTTCTGTCTGGCATCTTTCAGATGTAGTTGCAGTGGCTGGAAGAAAAGGGTTGAATAGAAGGGGGCAGCTGCTCACCTTCCTCAAAATAAATATGTCATACACCCTTTATTCAAAACACAGATTTGATGGTCAGTTTTTATCTAACTGACCAAAGACCTGTTGCCACCCATACGGCTGTGTATCACATATAGCACACAAGTTCTGTCATAAAACCCTTATCTCTATTTTAATATGTATGAATTTTTATAAGTCCTAAGGTAGTCTATGCGCCACATAATGCCTGGAGGATATCAATTAATAGACAATATAAATATAATATAAGGAAAAACTTCACTCAGTTGAATTAAATACAATTTACTGTGCACAGTATAAAAACATCTATAAGCTTGTGGTTGTGTGGGCAGAGCTGATGGTTCAGAGCTGGATGTTCAAGTAAAGCCACAAAGAAAAAATGTGCATGTATCTATAAACTGTGAAGAGCTATATCTAGATGCACATATTGAGCCTGCATATTTAAATTATAAGTAATAATAATAATACTGCCTTATTTGGCCTTTGTTGGTAAATTCTTAAAATTAGTCTGATTGTTTTTTTTTTGTTTTTGTTTTTTTTTCCTAGGTTTCCAATTTCTGGGAAATAGAAAACTAATATTTGCCACTTCTGCTTTCCCACATCTAATTAGCATTTTATCTTGTTAAGACAGAGGAAGTCAGTGTCAGACTCAGTCACTGTCAGCCGAGTGTATCAGAAAGCTGTAGCTCTCTAATCTATGACAGCATGAACCTGCTTTATGTCCTTTTATTGGTCCTTTGGTCAGCTTTCAGTAAGTGAATTATATTTATTTTGCCTCAGATTTTTTGTGCCTCTGATCAAGGAATCAAAAAATGTGTTTTTGTACAGATTCATCTGATGCATGGTACCCTTATTACCATACAACAAATGGTACAACAGATAATCACTGTTAGTATTCATATAATATTCCAAAATATTTATAATACAATTTTGCTGTTTTTGAGCAGATTCTCCTCATTCATGGCATGCTACTAATAATATTTCATAATCATCTAATGACTTAAATCAATAAACATTTCTTTCAAAATAGTGTGTGTTTGTACAGATTCTTCTCATGCATGGAATATTACTGGAAATATTTCAGTAACAGGTGAATCATCTAATAACCAATACACATTTCTGTCAAAATAATGTAAGGATAGAAGTTAATGTAATTCTGCTGTGTGTTTGTACAGATTCTCCTCATGCATTGAATACTACTACTACGAATTCAGTGACAGGTGCATTTCTAACAACTTTAATCTCATTCACATTCACATTTATTTGTATAGCGCTTTTCACAATACATATCTTTTCAAAGCAGCTTTACAGAAAATGCATTTGCACATAACCCAGGGATATCCACATTACAATTTCGAGTAATCGGATATCAGAGATGACTGTGTTGAAATAATGTTCATATGTACAGTTCTAAGATAACTGTGATCATAATGATTACAATATATTGAAAATTTAGCAGTTTTTTATGTTGATTCATATGCATAGATATATAATCTATTCATGTTTCTGTCAGTGTTCTAATATAATATTCTAAAATATTTCAAAATACAAGGATATCAGTCAATATAAGTTTGCTGTGTTTTTGTACAGATTCTCCTGATGTACGGCAAACTACTGCTAATACAGTATCTTCCTCAGTCTAATTTCTGATGACTGGCTTCACACATTATGCCTACAGTCAGAGCTCAATATAGTTTCCTATATTAAGTGTTTCTATATTAAAATCTCACACCATTTGTTGGTATGAGAGGCATTTTGACATGCAATGCTTTTAAAGACAGTTCTGGCATTAATACATGATATGATCATATTTGTCCTTGATGTGATGATGATCTGATGAGGTTTGGTGTCCTGACTGTGTTTCTGATGAGTCTGTGTTCAGGATTAGATTTGATCAGTCTTTATCTTCAGTGGACTAATCCAGTGAACTCTTTGTACTTTTGTTAACACAGACTCTATCAACTCCACCACAATTGTTACAGACAATGACTACATGGATGCATAAATAATCAGAAGACTTTCTGAAGAGAGAAGAGCAGACCTGAAGTGGAGAATCGAAAAGAAACTTTGGTAACGCTGCACAAAAGCTTTAACATTAGTTAACTACTTTAGTTACCATTAACTAAGAATGAACAATAATTATTAAATTGTGTGTGTTAACATTAGTTAATGCACTGTGAACTAAAAGAACATTTTTATTAACTAACAATAATAATGGTTAATAAATGCTGTAATATATATAGATATATAGATATATAGATAGATCATTAGTTTATGTTAGTTAATGCATTAGCTAATGCTAACAAATGAGACCTTATTGTAAAGTGTTAACCAAACTTTTACTGTAAAAATATGTGGAAAAACATATTCAGTTAACCTTTTGTATTTTTTTAGATTTTCTTTTGCATTTTACGTGACTGCAATTTTGCACTTTTCTAACTGTATTGCAGCAATGTTTAAGTTACTTTCTCATTATGATTAAATGCTTATGCTGTAACATTCCTCTTTATATGTTATATATGTTTAGATAAATCGTATGTTTAGATAAAAATGTCTACTAAATGGATGAATGAATTAATATAAAAATAAATGCTTATTGCTGTAGCTTTGATTTCTGTCTACATACAGCAGAGGGCAGTAGCTCTGTGTTATATTACAAATGTCTCTTACATTACAATCATAATGATTACATGCATGAATTACAAAAGAATGTAAATTGCAGGTGTTAATTACATTAACATATACATGCAACAACAAAAAAAGATACAAGGTGGCATTTTTTTATGAACTGGGAAATTAATGACAAACAGTCTATATATATTTGTCATAATGGACTATTTGCTTAAAAGAAAGAGGAAGTACAGTTAAAAAAAACCCTGCAGAAATACAGAAAATTCTTGAGTATTATTTTTCTAGTGTGTCCACATTATACAACACACAGTTACAACAACCCAAACTCGATCTGTATGTGTACAGTATACAGACATGTGAAAAAGAAAGCATTCATTGAATTAGGCCTGTCACTATAACAACTTTTTGTTGTGCTATATGTTCTTTCAGAAATAATTGCGATAAATTATATTATTGTAATTTTAAGACCATTTTATTCCACTGAATATATAATCATAATATAACAGCATAATACCCTGACAGCAACATAGTGTCGGCATATGATTTCAGTGATGCAAAAAACACGGATGAAATCATGGAATCCAGTCACAAGAACTTACGGTAGGTGTCCACTGGTGCGGAGCGGGCAGAGCGAGCGTTTTCAATTCATTCCTATGGAAGTCGAGCTTCGCGCTCGCAAGGTGCATTGTGGGATTGTGAAGCTCGACTTCTATAAGAATGAATTGAAATCTCTCGCTCTGCTCCGCCTCGGCATTACGTCGTCACGTTGGGCTTAGCCTGAGGACATGTCCACATCACTCTCAATGTTACACAGATTAATTTATGCTCCGAATCTTCCTGAAGCAGTGTTTTGAAATCGGCCATCACTTTATAAGTCGTTATTTTGTTTTTTTGGCACGCCAAAAATATTCTCGTCGCTTTATAATATTAATATTGAACCACTGTACTCACATGAACTGATTTAAATATGTTTTTAGTACATTAATGGATCTTGAGAGAGGAAATGTCATTGCTCCCTATGGAGGCCTCACGGAGCCATCGGATTTCAACTAAAATATCTGTTTGTGTTCCGAAGATTAACGAAGGTCTTACGGGTGTGGAACGGCATGAGGGTGAGTAATAAATGACAGAAATTTTAATTTTTGGGTGAACTAACCCTTAGTTATGTATGATATTCAATGGTGAAGTTATGTATGATATTGCCAGATCAGGGAATATCATGGGTTCAAGCCCTGAACAGCCCTGGATAACCCTCACACCAAATGAAATTTCACAGGTTTTGTTACCCCAAGGAGGACTGGATGGAGTGATGTGTAAATATATGTTGTCACTAACAAAAAGAATTTCAAGGTTTTCCTTTGCAGGTCAAAGCCGTGCTGTTGATTGCTGAAATTCATCCTACTAATCCGAGTGATAATTTATTGTTAACTGTATGAAAAACGACAATGTTGTTGTCTTGTCTTGCTTTGTTCTTGTTGTTTTTTTTTTGTTGTTTTTTTTTTGTGTGTCCGTTCTATCTTCTCCATGTCTAGGTACGGTATGAGTAAATACAATCAGGAGATTACGTGTGGTATTTTCATAGAACCAGTTCGCTTTTCTGTGTGATGCCTGATTGTGACCACTGGAAAGGAAGTGTCCCTTAGGGGGATCAACGAGGAGAATGAGCAGACTCAACTGGTGGCTTAAAAGCCCAATGTTTTCTCCAACTGATCAAGAGCATCCCAGAACCAAGGAAGGATCGACGAGCACCTCAATGCTTAGCAACACAAGGGGAATGTGACAGAGAGACTGATTACATTCCTAATGATGAACCACAGAATGAAGAGATTGAGATTTTGAAGGATTGAGTTGTGATTTATCAAAAGATTTATTTAAGGATTTATTTTGTCTATTTAGTTATGTTATTTTACTTAATTCAAGTAATGGGGTCTAGTGTTGATATTAATTCACGATTCATTTTGGCAGATTAATTTTACTATAAAGGGCCCTATTTTAACGATCTGAAACGCAAGTGTCAAAGCGCGAAGCGCAAGAAACTTTGTGGGCGGGTCTCGGCGCTGTTGCTATTTTCCCGGCGGGATAAATGGCTCTTGCGCCCGGCGCAAATCTAAAATGGGTTGGTCTGAAGTAGCTTCATTATTCATAGGTGTGGTTTGGGCGTAACGTGAAATAAACCAATCAGAGCGTCATCCAACATTCCCTTTAAAAGCAGGTGCGCAAGTTCCATTATGGATTGCTATTATTATGGCGTATTTACCAGGCGCACGCCAGGAGCGGTTCACAGCCGAGGAGACTGATGTTCTTGTAAGAGCAGTGAAAGACAGAGAAGTTGTGTTGTATGGGGATGGGAGAAACCCACCCAAAATAGCGTCGGTTAAACAGGCGTGGGAGGAAATAGCCACAATCAGCTGGCAGCTGTTAATATTTTTTTAGTGTAACAATTTATGATTTGCAAAAATAGCTGTTGCATCTGTGTAGATTACATGAGCAAAGTGTATGCGCGTTGTGCACGCTATACATTATGGTCAAGCATGCGCCCTTAAAATAGCATAATGAACAACGCGCAACGCGCCACTGACTTTAGACTAGGTTTTTTCTGGTCAGTGGCGCAATTGTTTAATGGAACAGCAAAATAGCACCAGGGATTGTTTGCGCCGGAACACGCCTCCTTTTTTGCGCTAAACCGCCCAGGGAGCGCAAGTTCATTCACTAGTTTAGCGACGTGCTTCTGTGGAGGGAAAAGCGCGCTTTGCGCGGGTGCAAAATAGGAATGACACATGCGTCGGTGTACGAAGTCAATTGCGCTGGGTGCAAGATAGGGCCCTTAGTATTTACATTACATTACTAAACTGGCGAAAATGAAAAGATTAGTGGAAGAAATTTGACCACACTTTATCCACCTGACAGTTGCGTTAATTCCTCAACCCAGCAAAAGTCCAGGGGACGTCGGGGTCGGGTTCTTTTAGTGGCCCTCGTCGGACCAGCCTGGTGAAGGTTCCCAGTTAATATTTTACGGAGTTAGCTGGGGTTAGAGAGGTATTCGTGACTTGGTTTATTTTGGATGTTTTTCTTTTATTATTCCATTTCAATTTTGATGTAACCATTTTGTGTTTTTTCTGAAGATTTTGTGATGAGTCTTTCAAGACTCAAGTGGGAGATTGGTGAATCCAAAATGGTCAATATTCATTTATTCATTTATGCATGTTCATTTATTCATATTCTATGTTAATCACTCATTATTAGTCACTCATTATCATTTATTGCTTATGATTTTTAATGTTACTTATGACTTCAAGTATTCATATTATCTTACTAAATTACTAGCATATAGTGGTAACATTTGTGGTTAAGTTGGGTTCCTGCCAAATCATACCAGAACATAAATGTTCTCAGAACTGATCACACTTTGTACTTTTCCTACAATAATATTTTGTATCTCTGTATTCAAATGAAAGGGGATTTTTTTTAAAGGTGTTAACACCCTGATAAATGTCAACCATCAGGAGACCATAAAATTACCCAATGACTGTTTATATAGCAGGAAACCACGAAATGTCATAAAATTTCTTTAAATCCTCCAAAACAACGGAAAAGTTCACTTTGACCTTTTCTTATCTATCCAAATGGACCTGGAAGGGTGTGATGTAAATTGTCCTATGCTTATGGTATAAAATGGACTGAGTCATTGATAGTTTAGCTTTTTCCTTTGGTTTCCTTTGCTTTTCTTTGCTCTTCTTCTCTTCTCATTCTGCAAATGTCTTGATTTTGTTCCTTCTTTCTGTATATTCTGATCTTCATCTATTAATTACAATACTCTGGATTTTACACTACTCTAAATTTTATTATTAACTATTAATTACTTAATACATTTGTTTGTCTCTATAATTTTTAATTAATAAATGTGTTATTCCTTATTCAAATTTAATCTCTGACATAATCATTGCTGAACTGCCTGGATCTCATTTTCTCAAGTTTTTGCATCAATACTGAACTAAACAGGAAAACAAATAGAATCCGTGAAGCAAGGACCTGCATGCTTCTGAAATTGAACGTGATTTCTCTCTCATTGCCACGACAGCTCGATGAATGTTGAATGTTGATAGGCTGACATAAATGACACTGTAGCATTTAACATCCTGTCTAAAATGATAATTTTTTTCATTAAAGCAGTACATTAAACTAACATTTTCTGTGATTATTTAGATAATCACAAAATAGCATGTGCATACGTCATGAGAGGGACATTGCGGTTCACTGAAGCTTAAGTTTTAGATAAAACTACATCAGTAATTTAATAGATAACGATAAAGTCAGACTGGACTTTAAACAAGCTATAGCCCGCAACGGAAGTGAAGGTTGGCGTCAGCAATCTTTTATACTCCAAGTGTAAGATAATTATTGGTTAGATCTAAACTAATAGGTGACGTAACATTGAGTCTTCCTGGCAGAACTTACTCTAGAGCTTTCATTTCTTTACCTCATTACTGGCCTTTAATGATAAAGAGTCAAGATATGGAGCAATAGATTCTCTATTTCATCATTATCGATAACAAGTAACTCTGTTTTATCTTTGTTTAGCTGTAGAAAATTCTGTGACATCCACAATTTTTTGCTCTCTATGCAGTCCAGCAGCTTGTCATTTGCATACTGGTGAAATGAAATATTGTACTGATTAATTACACCAGCTAAAGGAAGCATGTGTAGGTTAAATAATAGAGTACTCAAACTTGAGCCTTGAGGAACACCACAACGCCTAGAGGTGTAGGTACCCAGTGTAACATATTCTCTGCTGCTTAGGATCTGACCAGACAGCTGATAGACCGACCCAGTTCTGTAATTGGTCGAGTAGAATCTCATGATTAATAACGGTGTCAAAAGCAGCACTCAGATCTAAAAGAACAAGGATAGCCAAGTTGCCAGAGTCCTAAAAACTTTATCAAGATTTTGCCCAGAAATAGAAGATTAAAGCACAAAAGAATCAGTATTACTTTTCTGCAGCAGGGTCAAACTTAGCGGTTTTAAAAATTTGTGGAAAAATTCCTTGCTGTAGGGACTGATAAACAATATTCAGGATGTCTGTTAATAAGCAGTTCATAACTGTTGCAGTTGGTTGTAGTTGTGCACGTAAGTATCTATAAACTGTGAAGACCTATGAACATATTGTTAAATTATATGCATCTATTGTTCTATTTTAAATCTTTTATTACCACAAATTAGAAGCATGGCATTATGTCAACCTTATAGTTTGTAAACAGTAGACTTAATATCTCTTGAGAGGAATTTCTGCTTTGCTACATACACTGCATATTTTGTTTTTAAGACAGGAAATCACTATATCAGGCTCAGTTGGTGCCACGCCAGTGTCTCAGGAAGCTGAAGCTCTCTAATCTGACATGATGAACTTGCTTTATATCCTTTTATTGGTCCTGTGGTCAGCTTTCAGTAAGTGAATTATATATTTCTTTGCCTCAGATTTTGTGCCTATCTACTATGGACAGGAATCAATAAATGTTTTGCTGTGTGTTTGTACAGATTCATCTGATGCATGGGACCCAGATTACTATACAACGACAGGTGCATCATCTAATGACTTTAATCTATACACTTTTCTGTCAGTATTCCTGTATAATATTCTAAAATTTTTAAAGTGTAAGGATAGCAGTAAATATAATTATGCTGTGTTTTTGTACAGATTCTCCTCATGCACGGCAAACTACTGCTACTACTTCAGTGACAGGTGAATCATCTAATGACTTTAATCTATACACTTTTCTGTCAAAATATTTGAAAGTGTGAGGATAGGAGTCAATTTCATTTTTGCCTTCTTTTGTACTCATTCACCGGTCAATGGTACAACAGTTTACCCTTCAAAAACAGGTACAGTACATCATCGCTACTTCTATATGAGTGACAAGTCTATATGTTTTACAGCTAGTGTAAAAAAAAATTAAAGTGCAATTTAAAATTAGGAAAATTTTACTTGACTGAAATATCTGTTAAATACTACAGGAAGTAAATTCTTTAACTGATTGTGAAGAATAATCATAACATTCTATAAGACTCAAAAATTCACTGGGAATTGCATGTTATACCACTGAATATCAGATAGGATCAATTGAAAAATTATAAATATGATTTAATTCAGTATGAAAGACCAGATACAGATGAAAATAACTGTAAACACTTAATTCCTTTTCCAACTTGGTCTCATAGGAAAAGAGAAGTGTCATCAGCTAATTGTGTCACCTTGTTTAGATACACTGCCCTGCCAAATAAAAGAGTCACTGTTTGGATTTAAATGGGCAAATACTTTGTTTTATAATAATCATTGTTGCAGTGATTATTATATTTCTAGCATGTTATATGTCTGGCAAAGGTTCTTCTTACCCTAATTGATTCAACAATTAGACTCAATAATTACAATTGATTCAATAATTAGACATGAACTTTTGGACGATTAGGTTGAGTAAATGATGGATGAATTTTCATTTTTTGGGTGAACTATATATATATTTTTTAAATTACACCTTTAATTTGGCTTGTTGCTACTTTGAGGCAACTGAAAACGACTGCACCATTGACCAACAAAAGTCAATGGTCTAAAGTCAATGGCATAGGTTAGTAATTAGTAATATACGCTTATAGGCGATTGATCATCAAATCCTTTTAACAGTTTATTTTACACACTTTGTGTTTAAGTCTTCCACTTTTTTCACAAAACCTTTGCTCTCTAGAAACCCAGTCAGTTTGGGTTAAAATTCTTTAAAAGGCTTATAAACACTGAATTATTACCAACATATGAAATTAAATTAAGGACATGCATCAGAAAAATTGGGAATGTTGGACAATAAATATATGAATATAACAGCTTGATTTTGCAGTTTTGTCTAATGTCCATTAAAGCAAAAGTGTCCAAAAGTGGGAATTATGTAATAACAGACACAGCAATGCATCATGTATTATAAAATCATTATGTCTGTAGTGTGATCCATTAAAACGTACAATATAGCCTAAATATTTCAATTCAGACCTAGATATTATTACTATTACTCCACAAGGTCTAAAATATATTGTTAGCTGCAAACATGATGATCTTAAATTTATTAATTTACTATTAATAAATGTGTAAAGTTACATAAAATGTTAATACTCAATAAAGTAGGCTAACTATGTTACCTCAGATGGACGAATGGTTTCCACAACTGGTAAAATAAAACATATATAGGCTAAGACAATACAACATTTATTGGGGGAGCCATACAAGTTACTGGTGATTTAATTTAAAAAAAAAAACTGTTCTATTGCGCTTCTGATTTGGCAGTGAAATTCGCCGATTTTGGGTGCGTATAAGATGTGAAAGGTTCTATGGTCCAGTTAGTATTTTCAGCCTACAATGGCGACTGCGCTACCGGAGCGCCATCTAGTGGCTGTTACCCAAAAAATATCAAAGTGTCACCTCTTGGGTTCTAAGCTCTTTGACCTGGGCTGCGTTCAGCCCCGACAAAACGTTGCAAAACGTTTTTTAAACGGAAACGGTGGAGCGTTGAACACCCCGTTCTGATGACGCAAGAGATGCAACTATGGCAGCTGAGAAGGCCAATCTTTTTGAAAAATTTTCGGAGCCTGATTAAATCGGTATAAATACATGTTTAATACTGCAATACGCTCGATGTTACAGTCACTGCCCTTGCCGTCCAGAATAAAAGAGAACATCCCAATCGAGTGAAGGGATTTGTGGAAACTGTGGTTCCCATTCAGTCGGTCACGTTCGACGTACGTCGGACAGACCGACGAATAGGAATCTCGCTAGAGAGGCCAATCTACTTCGAGTTACTACAACGAGCCAATGCACATTGGCATGCAATCATATGCATCAGCTGCTCGCCTCGCAGCGCGGGTATATAATAGGCAGCAGGTGCGTTGCATCTTCAGCTTTTCGCTGAGGAGCCGAACCGTCTGTAACAAACAGTGGTGTCTACGAGCGAGTGTTTGTCTTCAACGAGTCAGCTTTTTTTGGAAAATCTGCTCGTGTGTTGGTGCAGGCGGACAGCACTGCAGCGGGACTGATCTCTCTTCTTTATTTTCTCTTTTCTTTTGTTTTGCCTTTTGAGAGAGCAAAGCCTCAGTTGTAAAAAGCCGTTCTCACGGCTGGTGAACGGTGCTCTTTTGAGCGCTTAAGAGCTGTTCTCACAGCTGGTAAGAGGGCGGCTACAAGGAGAGAGTGCACACGACAGGCTGCACTATCCCCTGTCTGTGCTGCAGCGGTCATTCCCCTGCGTGCTTCAGCACCTAAAAGAGTAGTCCCTAAAAGAGCTTACACAAGAAGATTTGCGTCTTTTAAAAGATGACATTCTACCTGTGTGCTTCTGGTTGCGGACGTTTCCTGTCCTCACTGATGGCAACGAACATTGTTTCACATGTCTGGGCGCATGCTGAAGCGATGCTCGTGGGTGATTCATGTTTTCATATGAGAACATGATCACGTCGACACGCCGGTCGTGACTCTTCTTTCTCCGGGACAGCTTGAGTCCCCTCTGTTGTTGGCCAGCTGCCGCTTGTGTGTAAAAGCACAGCTGTGGGTCTGCCCGACACTTTGGGAGACCGTAGAGATCAGCGAGAGCAAAACTCTGCTGATCTCTACTTTGCTGATATGGCTTGGGTGACATGAGGTTGAGGGGTTCCTTCGGGGAACCAACCCCCTAGGGCCCCTCCCTCTCTAGCTCATTGCAAGCTGTGCAGTTTCTGGATTGGATTGCTGGTCCTTCTCATAGGGGAACCTAGCATTTCATTCAGAGCTCCAGCTGAGGGTCAGATGTCGATTGCAGCATCGGAGAGAGTGCTGTTATGCTCTGGAAATGAGGGTGATGCTGCCCACTGTAATGGTGTGTGCTTATGCTGACTCAGATTCAGAGTTCACAGCCATGCTTTCCTGGGTATTCCGAATGTGCATGGAAAACTTGGCAGTATGGAGGTATATTGGTGCCATAAATATGGAACGCCAAAAGTGCATCTTCTGCATAAAAAGTGCATCAAAAGTGCATCAAATCTGCATAAGTTTTTCCTCTCTCACTGCCCTCTTGGATGGGGTGGCTGTACACAGACCACTCCCACCTGCATGTGAGGCCAAGGCACTCTAATGCATGAGGGTAGTTCTGAGCCGGGGTTGAGCTGCGCTTGTTGACTGACCGTGATCAAGTCACGGCACAGGCCCTCGGCCAGACGATGTCCACCTCAGTGGTCCAGAAGCGCCCCCTGGCTTACCTTGTGAGGTGTGAGAGGTTGTCAAGCTAAATGCTTTCTCAATGCTCCCATCTCACGAGGTGGCCTTTTCGGTGACACTGACGAGGACTGAGCCCAGCGGTTCTCCTCAGTTAGTAGCAGACCAGGGAGCTTCCCATGACAAACCATTGAGTTCCTCTTGGGCCGCCCCTCAGTCTGCTCGTCGCCAAGGGTGTCGTCCCCTGCAAAAAACTCCGGCCCAGCCTGCTCTACTGTGTCCGTTGCGGGGAGATGACCTCCCGTCTCTGCTGCTGTTTAAGCGGTTGGTGAGAAAATCACCCCTGAGACGGGCGACCCAGAGATGGGTGGGGCTGCTCTTTCCACCCCCCCCCCAGAGGAGGGCCGGGTGGTAAATCCTTTTATTGGGTTTGTTTCTGTTCCGCCCCAACAGCCAGCGGTACCCAAATTTAAAAAAAAAAAAAAAAAAAGGTCTGAAGAGGGCTTGGAGAGCAGTGGGAGGAGAAAAACCTCACCACTCTCATCCCCCCTCTTCTGTCGCCAGTGGACAGTAGTGAGCAGCGGGTAAACAAAGCCTTGACTGCTCCCTCTGTCCAACCGTGGAACCAGGTAAGTGTTGCCCAGCACATTGTGACGCCGCTTCGGGCCGCCTCGCAAAGAGAGCCCCCCGAGCCGCGTCCCTGTGTTCCACCTCGCTGCCCCACTGTGGGTACGCCGGTTGTCCCTTTGGTCCTGCTTGTACGGTCTCGGCGAGCCTGGTTAGCGCTCCCCAGTCCGTCTCACTGGCTCATTCGGACCATCAGGCTCAGCTATGCGATTCAGTTCGCCCGGCGTCCCCCCAAGTTCAGGGGCGTCCTCTTCACTACAGTGAAAGATGTCTGCCCCTGTCTTGTGGTGCAGAGATCGCAGTCCTACTGGAGAAGGACGCGATAGAGCTGGTCCCTTAAGCCGATATGAGGTCAGGGTTCTACAGTCCCTACTTCATTGTACCCAAGAAGAGCAGTGGGTTACGACCTATCCTGGATCTGCGAGTCTTGAATCGGAGCCTTCACAAGCTACCGTTCAAGATGCTCACACAGAAACGCATTTTCGAATGCATCCGTCCCCAGGGTTGGTTTGCAGCGATCGACCTGAAGGACGCGTACTTTCATGTCTCGATTCTTCCGCGACGCAGGCCATTCCTGCAGTTCACGTTTGAAGGACGAGCATATCAGTACAGAGTCCTACCCTTCGGGCTGCCCCTGTCTCCCTGCGTCTTCACGAAAGTCGGGGAGGGAGCCCTTGTTCCCATGAGAGAACAGGGTGTGCGCATCCTCAACTATCTCGACAACTGGCTCATTCTAGCACAGTCTCAGGATCAGCTGTGCGAACACAGGGATTTGGTGCTCACACACCTCAGTCAGTTGGGGCTTCAGGTCAACTGGGAAAAGAGCAAACTCGCCCCGGTGCAGAGGTTCTCTTTTCTTGGTATGGAGTTGGATTCGGCCGATCAGATAGCACGCCTCACAGAGGAACATGCTCAGTCGGTGTTGAACTGCCTGAATACGTTCAATGGCAGGACAGCGGTCCCACTGAAATACTTTCAGAGGCTCCTGGGGCATATGGCGGCCGCAGTGGTTGTAACACCGCTCGGTCTGCTTCATATGAGACTGCTTCAACACTGGCTTCACGGCCGAGTCCCAAGATGGGCGTGGCAACGCCGCACGTTCCGGGTGGCAATCACTCAGGAGTGTCGCCAAGCCTTCAGCCCGTGGTCGGACCCCTTGTTTCTTCAGGCAGGAGTGCCCCTAGAACAGGTGTCCCGGCATGCTGTGGTTTTCACGGATGCTTCGACCACCGGCTGGGGTGCCACGTACAATGGGCTTGCAGTTTCAGGGGTTTGGACGGGACCCCATCTGCAGTGGCACATCAACTGCCTCGAGTTGCTTGCAGTACGCCTTGCTCTGAGCCGCCTCAAAGGGCCGCTACAAGGCAAGCATGTACTGGTCGCTAGTGATTTCCCTGGAAAGAAGAGTCAAGCGATGTCTGAAGACTAACTTACACAAGAATAACATTCCTCGGCATGATTTCAAAAACAACTCGTTTCAGCACCAGTTCGCTTCTTATTTAACTCAAATCAACATAAACTGGATGTTTTATTTGCATTATATCCGTGCAGCAAGATGACAATTTCGACCCAAAAGCACATTCTTTTCACGAGTATTGTCGCGAGTCATGCTCTCGCTGATATCTGATGCAAAAAGAGTTTGAGTTTGAGCGCGCGCATGTATCTGATCGAGAGCAGAGCCATTTGTGCTCACGCATCACTTGGATGCTCTCTCGACGTTTTCCATTAAAATATCGCTGTAGAAACGGCCTTAAATAAACTATAAAACAGGGATCGTGTCTAAAAGATCCAATCGATTTTTTATATTGGTTAAAATCAGTGGAGAATATCTCGTATTTTTCCACGGGATCGACGCCTATTTTGTCCGCCTGCGGGAGACATGATCACGGATCCGTCAGAGAGATGAAACGTGAATGGTGCACCGTCAGTCTTGTTTTTTTATCGTTTTTTTTTTTTTTCACCGGTCTCTGTTCTTGACTGGTTCTCCTCACACAACCGCTCAATTTGTCTCTTTTGACGATTATTCTGTCTAATTCTGGCCTGCCTGCTCTCTTGACGGCATAGCAGGCTAATTGTATGGCTGTGGTCTGTTATACGAGTATGAATTATGAATGAACATTTACAATTTCCTCAGCATCCGAACTGTCATTGCGATCCATTGTTTTCCTATTGTTTATATTGATCGCGCTCCTTCAGTTACGTCATTTCCAATTTGGCATTTTTCAGATGCGGAAGTAAAATTTTATCACAAAAACGACTCCAGAAGCCTAATTAGCGTATTTATACGTGTTTTTTTTTTCAAATCCATTTCATGATCTCGCAAAGCAACGCGCAGAGAGACCAGACAGACAGTGTACAGACTAGTGAGTTTTTTCTGACAATTGTGAGGGAAATACACAATTTATTCCCATAAACTGTGTAGTCAGCCGTTCTCCCTCCCATCCGAACCGTGTGAAGTGTGAATTGTGAACGCAGTGAGTTACAGGGCGCTCCGTGTCTCCGTCCAGTTTAGGCTAGTAACTAATAGGCCTATGCTGTTACATAGTTTATAGGGGTGTGACGAGCGAGACTAAATTGTGACGAGATTTCTCGTCGAGGCGAAAAGTAGTCTCGTGATATTGCCATGACAGAGTGTTAGGATGATTAGGAAAGAATATGCCACCGCTACATTTACATTGTGCTTCCACTGTCATTTTGCTTTGTATTTAAATAAAAAAACATTTAATTCAGTTGGATAACGGTCGCCGCCGCTCCATATTCAGAGAGTACGTGCGATCACGAAAGTGAAAGTAAACGTGAGCGCGCATTCAAACATGATTTCAATACCACGCATTTTGAAAGCGGCTCCCTGATGAATGCAAAGATCTCTCAATATGAAAGCTATCTTAGGCTGGGCAGTGTAGTTGTAACCATCTCTTAGCTCTGTATCAAAGAAAAAGTTGGTCTTATTTGCACTTTGAATATTGAGAGAGTGCGATTATGGTTGCACTTATTGTAAAGTGTTACCATAAAAATGAATAACAGTTTTCTCTTAATCTTATTAAGCACAAACAATAAGGTTTCATTTGTTAACATTAGTTAATGCACTGTGAACTATTATGTACTAACAATGAATGACTATTTTTATTAACTAACATAAACAAAGATGAATAAATACTGTATCAAATATATTGCTCATTGTTAGTTATTGTTGGTTAATACATTAATGTTAATAAATGAGACCTTATTGTAAAGTGTTACCATTTTTATACATACTGTTTTTGTTTTCTATGATCAGTTTGGGGAAAGGAGTTCAGTTAGGAGGTCAAAAGTTGTAGAAGCTCATAAATCATGTACAGTAAGGTCTGAAGTGACTGAAATCATACAGAAGAGAAGTCAGTCGAGTTTGTGGCAAAACCTTTTACAGTAGCCTACTTGAGTATTGTTGTCTTTTACTGCATATGATAAGACCGGAGTTATTATTATTATTATTAAAAACGGTAGCCCGCAAGAAGCTTGAAATACGAATTGCCTGTGCGCTGATTTGCAGCGAAAACAAGAAAAAGAAAAGAAGAATATGGAGAAGGAAATGGTTGGGGAGACTGTGGATTGTGTGTTCTGCAACGAGAGTTGGAGGTAAATAAATAACTTTTCAATGTGCTGCTGTTGCGGATGGTCAAGCAAATGTTTGTGCTTTGTTTCTGTTTGATAGAATTGTAATGTTTATCTGAAACGAAGCCATACTTGCTGATATTGTGGTCTATAACTCCTCCCCGAACTCCCCGCTGATCTGTATCTTGCTCTCTCATTGGCTGTCGGTCATCGCCGATGTAGTTTTCAGTCAGAACACTTTTCACACAGCAGGATTTTGAATCGCAGACAGGTCCAGATATTTAGCATGCCAAATATCTCACGGGCGTCGGCGACTCATCGGTGATTCTCTCAGATCGCGTCTTTGCTCATTCACACTGCGTGATTGTCACTCGCGTGAACGAGCACCGATTTGCCTGTGATTTCGGGCATTTGTCGGCGATTTCTCAAAACCTGTCGGCGAGCCAAAATCGGGGCTAAAATCGTGCAGTCTGAACTCGTCTTTAATCATTAAGACATTTACTGACACATCTACTGGCAGTTTTAGTTTCTTATTTACAATTTCATAAAAAAAAATAATAATTTCATATTTCTGTAGTAATTTAAAAAAAAACATTAATACTGTAGGTTCAGGTTCAGCTGTTCCAAAAGAGTATGTAATAAATTATATGTTGAATCAAATAAAACATTTCTTGCTGAAGCTACTTTATCCAATGTCTATTTGATACTTCAAACAATAACTTTAAATTATCTTTTGGGAGTAATTACTCAGCCAAATTTGGTGTTGGTTCACTTTTTTTTCGTGGCCACAACATATAAATTCGTGGGAACGTGATAATATGTCGTGGCCACAAGATATTAATTCGTGGGAACGGGATAATAACTCGTGGCCACGAGATGATTTTGTTGAGGTAACGACATCCTGTCGTGACCTCGAGATCATGAGGGAACGATATATTTTTCTCGTGGCCACGACTTCATTATGTTGAGGGAACGACATCTATTTCTCGTGGCCAGAAGTTAAATGTGTAAACAACCTGCGCGACAATAGCAACCTGGAATTATCAGAAATGGATAAGACTATAATAATATATATTTTTTTTTAATTTAGAAAAAGAACGGAATTAAGAAATTATATTAAGTGCATATTATATTGTATTGCGCGCGATGTTGCTTAGACAGCATTCGAATGAAGTTTATCAATAAATGTTTAAATGTTGTACATTTTAATCCCATACAACAGTCTTTTAAATCCATTCACTGATCGTTTATTTTTTAAGGCTGCACAACTTGCGGCATATTTGTGTAACGTTAGTTGTATTGTTTAACATTTAACAGCGGGTCTATTTTGATGCTTTTAAATGTAGCTTACGCTATGCATTACGATGTGTTTACGTGGTTGCCAATCGAAAATAATAAAGGAGTTGTGAGTCGTTACATGAACATACATGATAAGTTTCCTCCATACTCTCCTTTGCGATTCATTGCTGGTATAAGGCTTAGCTTACTTAACTTGCCGTGTTTTGGTCTGAGGTCAGTAGTATTGTCAAAGACGGTTTGTGTCGTTTTTTTTTTTTATTTATTAAAACTGCTAATAGTTAACTTTTAAGTTGAGTAATTTTGTATTAGTATGGGTCTATATAGGCTAATATATATCTGTCTAATCTAAATGAGGAAAATAACCCCTTCAATGTTGTTTACAACATTGTTGGCTTGTTTGAGATGAGCAAATTCTGCGCAGAACCGATCACCGGTGATCACCGCGAGATGCATGCCGGTTAGAAATGTGTCCGAGGGTGGTCCGCCTTGCTCTGATGTCATGCTGACGTTTGTCAAAAACCTCTCGCGAGGGCGAGGCGGCCTCATCGGATTCTGCAGTCGAGCGCAGTTGCTCTCCACCGAAACAAGCCACAAAGACTATAGGCTTGTTTGAGATGCGCCTAGCCTCGCCTGAAGTTCAGCCGAGAGTAGGCGGCTGCAGTGAGGGGAGGAGTGAAAAAAGTGCAGGCAAGACGGACAATTCTCCTTTCTCGTAGTGCATCAGACACCTGCGAGATTAAGGCGGATATCGCGGGATTCACACTTGTGCGCTGTGTTGATAAACTGGATGTAATTTACATTCTGTTGCTTTTATATGAAAATAAACATAATGAACAAGACACCCAAAGTACTTGTTATTTATTTCCATTCGAAGGATGTGTGTATCAATCATTTTTATTTTAATTACAGACATGTTTTTATATATTTTTATAAATATGATAACAATCACATAACCCATAGAGAGATCACACTGTCAGAGACTTTTGGAATATTCACACATAATTTATACGCATAAAATCATGGCATTAGAGTTTTAAAATCAAACATTTTAAATCAGATCAATACATCACGGTTGTTTAAACCAATAAGCTTTAAGCTGTGTCGTCAGCAAGTCGTTTCCCATCGTGCTTTTGGTCAGCGCAGTCGGTGGAGAGAGAGCAACTGCGCTCGACTGCAGAATCCGATGAGGCCGCCTCGCCCTCGCGAGAGGTTTTTGACACACGTCAGCATGACATCAGAGCAAGGCGGACCACCCTCGGACACATTTCTAACCGGCATGCATCTCGCGGTGATCACCGTTGATCGGTTCTGCGCAGAATTTGCTCATCTCAAACAAGCCTTATAGCATAACACAAGACGCGTCACTCGTATAGATGGTATGCATCGACGTCACTTTCCCGCCGGAATGCGCTCCCTCAGCTGGACTGAGTGGCAAAAGAACCTGCGTGACTGGATTTAATAGGGGAAACTGCAAAAACGCGAGTAAAACAAACGAATTACACTAAAGGTTGGGCTCGAAAGTGTTTCTTACAACTTGTCGAATAAATTTAATCCATGGATATTGACATGCAGCCAGGAGTCTGTTTCCTGACATTTATATGTGCCTGATTTGACGCCGGGGAAATACATAAAGCAAATCTGCCTGTGAATATTTTATAACTACAATATAGGTAGGTTTAAATCCACGTAATCACTTATATCAATGTTATATCGTCATACTGTCCAGCCCTAAAACATATATCGTTTTATAGTATAGTTTTTGTCAGTGTTTATTTAAAAACACCCAATTATGCAGAGTAAGATGAAAAATATTTAATTGATGATTTGTCAACATAATATAGGCTATAACTATACGGTATGATTTTTACCACAAAATCCAACAGTTTGACACAAAATGATAACTGCAAATTCATGTTTCTCTGCTGGAGTCCAGCTGTTTCTGTGAATTGCAGTGATCCGTTAGCTTCTTTTTTCGGCAGTCTTTAAATAGTGTCAAAGCTATTTGTACAGTCAATCACAAAGCTCTTTTCCGTTTTGGATGTGTTTTGTGTGTTTTCCGCGGCATTCACGCTGAAAACCAATGCTGCCGCTAAGTCTTTTGCCACTCAGCAGGCGTGACCGCAGTCGTAACGGTCGACGGTGACGTCACGTGCATACCCTCTATTGTTTTGAATGGGAGAAAGTGCAACGCGCAATATGGCGGAATAAGTCCTGCCTTCTAAATAAGAGCCAATCGCCGACTGGTAAAGTAATCGGGTCACTGCAGCGGCCGGTTTCTATAGAAACAGTCAGACGTGCTTCCAAAACGAGGCACATTTAGGTCTGTGCATGCGCATTAGCTTGATACAGCCTAAAAAAATACAGGTTTTTTTGCCATGATTCGAGCGTTTGGCAAAAATATTATGAGACAGTTGTTGTCAGATTTCATTGGTGATTACAAATATGAAATTTAATCAAAAGCTTGACAAACATCTTTGGAGAATAGAGTGCCCCAGGGATGACGCGTTTTTGTAGGCCAACCCGGAAGTTAGCGGCGCACGGGTTCCCTCGGTTGAAAGCCTATGCATTTTTCCCATAGACTTTTGGAAAATCGCAGAAAATAAGCTCTGTGTTTAACAAAGGGTTATGACACTTACACGTTTTGTCTATCAAGATAATCTTTACAAGTTAACACAACATTTATAGATTTTGAAGCCTAAATAAAGTCGTCAGATATAAAAGGACTACAGCACACAATGGTCGCGGATCAACGTCGTCACCACCAAGCTTCCTCAAACTTTATTTAGAAAACAACTCAATTTAAAAACATGCTCACTGATTATGATCTGCGCTGTGTATGAATACTTATCCACTTTTCATGAGAAATGCTGTCCAAATGTCCCGTTTTTAATGATGACGTCTAAAGTCCCCGCCAAAGGAAGTAGTCCCTTTTAGCAATTTGTTAGCAACCGCCGATTTTAAGACACAGTAAAAGTTTAAAAAAATCACAAGTGGGTTATAACTGGTGTGTTTTATGTCATAGATCAAAATGTGAAAGTATTTAGAGGCTTTGTTAACCACAGACCTTTTCAGGCGATTTAGCAAAAACCCATTCAAAAAATTGCAAATTGTCCATTTCTGATAATTCCAGGTTGCTATGGTCGCGCAGGTTGTTTACACATTTAATTGTGGCCATGAGAAATAGATGTAGTTCCCTCAACATAATGAATAATGAAGTAATAATGAAAAAATATCGTGCCCTCACCATATGATCTCGAGGCCACAACTTTACATCACGAGCCACGAGTTATTATCACGTTCCCACGAGTTTGTTGTGGCCACCATGACAAAACTAAATGAACCGAACATGTCCCCTCCAGGTCACCGTAGATACATGATTATAATAGTACAATAATTTTTTCACATAAATGGCTATATTCACATTTATTCACATTACTAGTATCGGTATCTGAATGGTCAAAAGCACACATAGTTGTCAAAATGAGATAAACGTGTGGATTATCTCACGCAACTACAGTCGGTTATGGCTTAAGTGGACGCAAACATTTGGGTGAAAACAGGACATGTGTCAGTATCCATGGATTCGGTCTTAAAGGGACCATAGCCTATTTGTCATTAATGTTAATAAAACAACAAAATATGTTAAATAAATGTATACATGGTAAATAAACCTACTGTATCTGAAAAAAACAGTTTATTTAATTTGTATCTCTATAGTATTTGTTGTATGTTTGTAATTTGTTTGTAAATTTCTTTTAATATAACAACAATTATATATAGGCCTATTGGTAATGATGCCCTTTGAAGGTTACTGAAAGTTTTGTTCTTTAAGTTTGTGACAAACACATAAAAATGATTACTTTTTTTTCATTAGAGTAATAATAAAGAAGCTGTCCTACATTCATTATCTCACTGTGTTGTGCTAACATCACCAAAAAAAAAAAAAAGTGAGAGAGAGAGAGAGAGAGACAGAGAAATTAATAAATGTATAGGTATTGGTATCGGCGAGTACTAGAAAAAAAGTATCGGTACTTGTACTCGGTCCTTAAAAAATGGTATCGGTGCATCCCTGTTCACATTGATTACTTGATTTATTTATATTCTAGTTAATAAAAATATTCCACACTTGTTCCCGCTTGTTATGGTTATGTTATGTTTGGTGTTAGTTTCATTCCTGTGTGTTTGTTTCCTGGGCTTCAGTTATGTGTAGTCTTAATTGTATTCTAGTTAGTCTCCTTGGTTACTGATTACGTTCAGGTGTCTGTCATTATGTTCCCTGTGTATTTATACTCCCTGTATCTTTCAGTTGATTGTCGGTTCTCGTCTACGTATGGTGTGTTTGTTAGAAAACACTTCTTCCCAGCCCGGAGTGTCCGGGTATGACAGAGACCTCCCGCAGCGATTCCAGTGATGACACCCATGCCCGCCATGGAGTTTGAACCCGAGCCAGCGCCCGGCATGGACCACGAGCTTGAGCCCTCTCCATGCCCGGAGTTAATGCCAGCCACAGAGTTCATCCCGGAGCCAGAGCAGGTCACCACACCCGTCCCGAGGCTGGGAACATTCATCAAATCCAGCGAGGAGTCAGTTCCAGTGAAGCAGTTCTCCGATGAGCCAGGTGAGGAGGGCTGGCTCATAAATTTCTCCACAAAGCTCTTTCCTCTGCACTCTAAAACACTCTCTATATTGGATGAAGTGATCCCACACAATTTTCTGCCCACCCCATTGTCTCTATCATCTCCGTTGACTCCAACATATTCTCTGGATTTCTCTGCCCCACTGGTGTCTCCTAGCTCTTCGACTCCGCCCTCGCCGCTGATCCCAACCAGCTCGTCGGCTTCTTCTCAGGCTCTTTCTACACCAGCGTGGCTCTGGGATGCTGATCACCTGGCCACACCTCAGGCCTCCGGGTCCAGTTCTCCACCTCAACCTGTCGGCCCTGCGAATCCGTCTTGGCTTTATGCTCCCTCAGCTCTTGTCTGCCATCACTAAGGCTCCACCGGGCTCCCTTGTTCCTCCAGTTTCACCTTGGTCTTTCGTCACCCTGGTTTCGCTGCGGACATCCGGACCTCCGGCTGCGCCTCGATCCTCCTCCCCTCCAGCTTCACCGGGATCCTCCTTTCCTTCGGTTCCACCGAGGTCCTCACTCCCTCCGGTGTCGCCCTGTTCAGTCAGACCACCGCCTTCACCTCGGTCTCTCAAGCCGACGACGTCACCTCGGTCCTCCAGGCCTGCAGTGTCGTCCTGTGCTGTCGTCCTTGCGGATTCATCTGGGTCTCCACATCATTGCGCTCCACTGCCGTCAGTCGCTGCCCAGGCTCCGCCCAGGAGTGTGTTTAGGACTCCGCCTTGGCTCCTCCCTCCGTCAGTTCCGCCTTGGTGTTCCTCCCTGCCATATCCTCCAGTCTCCTACCCATTTTCAGCCTCTCCTCGCCCACCTCCAAAACCCCCTCCCTCCACAGCTGGACTTTTCCTTTCGGCGTGAGGTCACGCCTATTGGGAGGGGGGAGTACTGTTATGGTTATGTTATGTTTGGTGTTAGTTTCATTCCTGTGTGTTTGTTTCCTGTGCTTCAGTTATGTGTAGTCTTAGGCCCCGTTTACACGTACATGGTTATTTTGAAAAACGGAGACATTTCCCTTCGTTTGCGCCCTTCGTTTACACGCAAACTGTCAATTCACCTCTGAAAACGAGTCTTTTTAAAAACTCCGGCCAGAGTGGAGATTTTGAAAATCTTCGTTTGCATGTAAACTGAGACAAACGGGTGTTTAGGCAGCCAACGTCACAGTATGCGCCAGAGCTCACACCTATGTCAAAAGTGCGACCTATGTTTACATGTGATCATGGAAGCGTTTAGAGTAGCAGTCGCATTTATGTTGGTGCAAACTATTCGTGTGTTTGGATTTGCAAATACAGCTGCTCCATTATGTTGAGGAGCAGAGACGAATGAGTGCTCGGAAATCAGCAATTTTGCAACAACTTCGAATCACTTCAAGAGGAATTCAGGATTTTTTTCCGGGATTCTGATTGGCTTATGTGGGCTTGAGCTGCTCGTTACACTCTTGACGTCATATATACACGGGTACGTGTAAATGAAAACTTTTCTGAAAACTGACATGTGTGCACGATGTTATTTTTGAAACCGGAGAGGTTGAAATGTCCGTTTATGAAAATAGCCGCCCATGTGTAAACGTAGCCTTAATTGCATTCTAGTTAGTCTCCTTGGTTACTGATTACGTTCAGGTGTCTTTATGTTCCCTGTGTATTTATACTCCCTGTATCTTTCAGTTGATTGTCGGTTCTCGTCTATGTATGGTGTGTTTGTTGCTACCCGTTTGCTGTGCTATGTTAATAAACCCTTGTATTGGAATTATCTTCTTCTTCGTCTGCTTTCCTGCAACACACATGTAACACCGCTCAGGGAACCCTGTACTTTTAGTAACCTTGACATTCTCCTATTTTGTTTATGAATAAACTTTATATAACTATTACAGTGTCTGTTATCATTTTCCATAGATTCAGATGGTACCTTCCTTATCTACAATGAGGACCAGAACAAATGTGTGTATGCTGTGAATGCTAATGTATTGCTGACTGCGCCATGCGATGCATCTTTCAAAGCTCAGCGTTTCCGATGGATTTCCTCTTCACGAATCGTCAGCCTCACTTTTAGTCTCTGCTTGGGGGCCGAGAAGATTGAAGACTGGGTCAAAATTATCCTTCTGCCTTGCAATGAATCTAACCCTGGACAAACCTGGGAATGTAAAGATAAGACCTTGTTTGGATTGAAAGGACATCCACTGCACCTGAACTATGGACATGGGAAAAATATGATGTTGTATAAAGGAATAGGTGTTTTTAGTCGCTGGCTGATTTATGGAACCAAAGAAAATTTGTGTTCTCGTGGATATCAAGGTATGACCAAACGTCCAGATATCAAATTTGGACAACCATTAAAATCTTATGGCTGGCAAAATGTTACATTTATATCTAATATGTCTATTATGAATTTCCCTTATGTTAAGGTCAAACACTTGTTTCCTTAGTCATTTAAATATTTCAGACCAAATCCTTAAATTATTCTAAATTAAACTTAAACTTCTAATATAATTTCTTTGTTCTGCAGAGATGTATGGGTGGTAATTCACATGGGAAACCATGCCATTTCCCTTTTAAGTTTAATGAAAAGTGGTATGCTGATTGCACTGTGGATGGCAGGAAGGATGGATGGCAGTGGTGTTCTACAGAAAAAGATTTTGACATGGACAGAAAGTGGGGCTTCTGTCCCAAAAAAAGTAAGACAACACTGAGCTCACTATTCACTACAGAAACATCTACTACTCAATAAGCACCATAGGCACTTTGTATAGCAGTGGTTTTTAACCAACCTCAACCTCAAGATAACATAAAATAATTTTAAATAAGATAAAACAATTATTCATAATATTTATTTTAATGAAGTTAGCTGAAAGCAATGCGGTGGATATTTTGTGCTGCTGTATGGCTAAAGTAAAATCTGTTTTGAATATTACCTGTACATTTTATTTGAATGTTGTCTGGCTCAGATGTACATTCCAGCATAACCAACCACAAGCCATTGTAGTTCAGTTTTTGACATTCATATAACAAAGGCTAACATTTAGGCTAAATTTATATCAAATATTATGTTAAAATTAAAGTCTGTGTACCTGGTAAACCCTACGCTATGAGGACCAAATGTTCCAACAAGGATGGTAATACCAATCTTTTTCGACCTTGTGGGGACGTTTTGTTTTTTTGGTCCCCATAAGAAAAGCTTATGAAATCATACTAAATTATGTTTTTATGTAAAAATGCAGAACTATTTCTGTGATGGTAGGTTAGGGTTAGGGGCTAGAAAATGTCATTAGCTCAGTATAAAAACCATTACACCAATGTCCTCAAATTATAGAAATGCCAGTGTGTGTGATAATTTTTCAATTAATTTTTTTTCCCCCAGTTTAACGAAATACTTAACGCAATTAACGCAGCATCCATTCTTTTCCAGCGTCCTTTGGCTAGCGTTTCAGTATGATCACGCTGTCATACATTTAAGTGATTTTAAGCCATTAAAGTGCAATAAGACGCAAAAGAGTGCGTTAAAATGGCCATTTTGATGAGTGAATGGCTAAAATTAAAATTATATATATATATACACTGTAAAACTTTTCGCTGTAAATTTACAGTAAAATACTGGCAGCTGGGTTGCCAGCCACTTACTGTATTTTTACAGTACTACTTCTGTAAACAACATTTACAGTATAGTGCTGTAATTATCAAATACAGTATCCTGCTGTAATATTATGTACTTTTACAGCATTATACTGTTTATCTACAGCTATTAACTGCATTTATACAGCTTTTCATACTACACATATTTGTCATTAAATAATTAAAAAATATACTTTTGTTATGTTATGGCAAAGGAAATAGAAAGCAACACTCTTGAGTTTTAAAACTTTTATTTTTTTATGGAAAAAAAGCAGAAAATTGCAATGTTGAAAGGTCAACATTTTAAATGCACTCAGCAGTTATCAATGAACAATACAGCAATCTTATTTACATTTAACATTTTTTCAAATGTGGAGTAAAAACAAATAGTAGGCCTACAAGTTTTTCAGTACTGCTCCTTTTTTGCACAGTGTTGCCAGTCTTGGAAGTCACTTTCCCTTCTTGTTTCTTGAGCCGTGTTCATGGTTGATGTCAAAGTACCTAAAAAAGCAGAAAAGAAAGAGAAAAAAAGGAGAGAGAGAAAACAGTAATGAATATTGTGAATATATGCACCATAGCATTTTTGTGAACACAAGGACTAACAGCCTAAGCATTTGTTGCAGTAAGTTAAAATGTCCAATTAACACTTCAGAAAAGATGCAACTAAAAAATAATGCTTATAATTGTATTCAATGAAACTGTTTATTCATTGAATGGACTATATGCACAACTACTTCCGCGTTGTATGTCGTACTACATCTTGGGAGTTTCTGGTAAAAGCATTCAGCTCCCCTCCATACAGCACTAACCTGCTGCAGTCCAGTGCTCGTCTTCTCATTAACTGTTTTTCTCTTACTGTTTTTCTCTTACCGTTTTTCTCATATTTTATACCTGTTGAATTTAGCTTGTGTGTGTTGGTGCTTTTATCCCAGTCTTTTAAAATAGTATAATAAATAAGTGGTACCTGCCTCGAGACATTTAGCAATGTTAAATATTTAAATTCATCTTTAAGGGTTAGTTTACCCAAAAATTTAATTTCTGTTGTTAATTTCTTGCCCTCGTGTCGTTCCACACCCGTAAGACCTTTGTTCATCTTTGGAACACAAATGGAGATATTTTTTGATGAAATCTGAGAGCTTTCTGTTCCTCCATAGGCAGCAGCACAACTTACACATTCAAGGTGAAGAATGGTAGGAAACAGATTGTTAAAGTAATCCATGTGTCTCTGCGACATGTGGCAGAAAGCTCTCACATCAAAAATATCTTAATTTGTGTTCTGAAGATGAGTGAAGGTCTTACAGGTGTGGAACGAAATGAGAGTGAGTAATTCATGACAGAAATTTCATTTTTTGGTGAACTAACCCTTTAAACAGTAATGCACTGACAGCGGACTGACAAATATAGTTTGAATATTAAGAATTTGAATACTAAGAATTACACACAGTGAAATGATTGTCAATGAAAAATAGGGATTAAAATATTTAATAAAAATAAATGAAGGTTTGTCCTGAACTTATTCATCAGGTCTCACACACACTGCAGCATCGATCACTAAGCAGAAATAGGCAAGTTGTATTATTTCAAAACGTGTGTTACAAGCCTCAGTGCAAGTAGTCCATTATTTGCCATAAACCTGATTACATCACATGTGAAATTAGGTGCAATACTTACATTAACATAACCATATTTCACAGAAGGTCATTTTCCCCCCTTCCTGGTTCTTGAGGCATGTTTAGGAGATATGTCAAAGAGCCTAAAAGCAGAAAAGCAAAGAGAGAGAGAAAGAGAGAGAAGTGAATATTGTGCATTCATTCACCATAGCATTTTTGTGAAAACAAGGACTCACAGCTAAGCATATGATCTCAGTAATGTGTCCTGTTACACTTCCCGAAAATATGCATCTTAAAATATTGCTTAAAATAATTGACAAAATAAAATCGTTTATTCACTGAATTCTTTGCCATAAACCTGATACACTTGAAATAAGCACAACACTTACGTAAACAATGGAGCACATCAGATGATTGAGCCTGAAACGAGAGGAGAAAAAAAAAAAACAGTTTAAAAATCAGGTTGTAAGAATAACATATGCTAAGGTTGTCTATAAGATGAAACATCAGTGTTACTGCGTGAAGCGCTGAGAACAGAGTAACGTTAACCGTTTGCTCATGACAAGTTTAACATTTCAAGATCAACCCATTCATGACAAAATAGAAACGCGAACGAAAAGACTGACTTACCGTATTCTCAGCCGAACAATCGTTTATCCGTCTTCTCGACACAGGCAAACGTTTTGATTAATCAGGCGGAAAATAACATCTCCGTCTTCTCAGCAGCGCCGTCCAGTCATCCCGCGTCTCAGGCAAACTGACGCTTCAAAAGCTTAAAACTGCACACTATGTTCACTCAGATATCGTTTAATGATAACATTAAACCCAGTCGACGTGAAACACTAAAAGCGTTGGGAGAGAAGCTAAAATGTATGCCTGGCCTAGAAATTTGAAATGAGCGCGGTAAAAAAAAACAATCCCATAATGCAATGCTTCTACAGTATTATACTGTATTACGAGTGAAACGGGCTGAAAACAGAAGACTTCTGTATATTTACAGACATTCTGTAAAATATACAGCATGTTACTGTTTTATGAAAATACAGTATAATACTGTTAGAAATTTCCTGTAAATTTACAGAAAAGTTTTACAGTGTACGTAATTAGGGAGGAGCGAGCCCATCTAATCTTCCAATCAACAGCCAGAGTATATAAGCAGCTGTTTACCTCTCATCAGTCTCAGCTGTTCCAGCATCCACCTCCCCAAACTCCACCTTCATCGCAGGTACCTTGCCCTATGTAATCATATCCTATATTTATTCACTGTGGGGGGTGTATCAGAGCTCGAGTTGAAGATGCTTCATCGAGCCCTTCATCAGTGGACAGCAAGCCAAACTAGCTAAACCTAATACCTTTAAGATTATATGGGCAAACAAACTCGTTAAAAGAAGTCAGAGTGGAGGTAGGCTACAATATTATCACAGCCTGCGTCTGGATGGAGACTGAACTGTACTAATACCCAGCAAATGTACTGACCATGATTCCAGTTTGGTTGTTTTTTTTTTGGGAACTATTCCACAAATGTTCTTCGTGGGTTTTGAATTTTTATTTTTTATTTAGCTGTGCATAAGTTGCAGTAGGGTGAGTTTGAAGGGAAAGAGAACAACACAAAACAGATAAAGACCTTTTAGGATCAGTTATTAGTGTATTTAGTGTTTTCTACATTGGATAAGGAGGATAAATTCTGTGCTATTCAGTAATGTTTATGACAAAGCTGCAGTCAAAAGTTTAAACTCTGATAATATTATTTAAATTTGAAAATCAAAAAGAGGCTGTTTGATTTGATTTAGCCATAAATGTTAATTAATGCATTAACTATCAAACATGTATGTAGTTAAGGCTGCCGTCATTCACGCATTAATCCATATGACTCCTATCGTAGTTAAAGTTAGCTCTTTGTTTCATGCTGAATCATTATTAATTCAGGTATTAGTACATGATTAACCCTTATTGTAAAGTGTTACCATTTTCTTTAATTACTGATGCAGTGAGATCCAGGCAGAAGAGCAATGATTATGTCAGAGATCAAATTTGAATAGAACAATTTTTACTAAATAAAATGTGGAAAAAAATAATAAAATATCTAAGTGTTGATTGCCAAAGGATTGCATCTAGCAAAGTTTGTGAAAATCAGGGTATAGAAAAAAAGAAGGGCCCAAAAGGAGATATTTGCAGAATTAAAAAAGAGAGAAGAAAGAAGCTCTGAGTCTTCTGATACTAAACATTTTATATGTTGTGCTTACATAACAGGAAGGGACTTAGTAAAGAACCTATTGAACCTATTGAAGTGACCTAATAAGACCTGCTATACAAAATGCCGAGCAGGTCTTATTACGTCACCTTGGTCCTTATAAGGCACGCAGAATAACTTAAGCAGCAGTTGTGGTTTTAAAACCTTTAAGAGATTTTTGCAGATCTTGCATTCTCTAATTTAATAAATTCAAATACGAAAGATTTTGCATACATCAATTACTATTTTCAATTAATGAAAACATGGGAATGTGTGATTCTCATAAGTATTATTCATTTGTTGTTGATTTTACTCTTTATTAAAAATAAAATGTATCTTTTATATACTTTATCTCACTGCATCAGTATCAGTGATACTGGCCTTCATTCAAAGTACTTAGTAAAAAGATGCCATTAAACATATATTTAAAATAACCTGTCTTTATGTTGTTTCTACATGAAAATTCACCAGGTGTTTTATTTCAGATGCCACAGTGCCCAGCATCACAGTGTTCAGGCAGATGCAGGACAGAGAGCATGTGATGGTGATGTGTTCATTTGGCAGGAGGTTCATTGAGAGCTCTTTCCAGCTGTCAGTGGAGGGTGAACACAGCTACACACTGAAGAACCCACTGTGTTATTCAAATGAAAAGTGTGTGTTTGATGTGAAAGTGAGCTCACCTGTTTCCTTCATCTGTGTGCACAAGCTGAATTCTGTGGTGAACCAGCAGAGTGAGACCTACACCTGCAGCCCATCTGGTAAAACATACTGTAAATACACTACAAAATGGATTTTCATCAAAGATAACACAAAAGAACTGTACTAGAATCCTAATTCTTAATTTTCCTTGCATGTTGGATTTTGACACCTCAAATATGTCAATGTAATCTAAACACTTTAAAATATAGTTTTTTGTCCTGTCCTGTAGAGTGTTTAATGACGTTTCCTTGTAATGGTTTAATGGCAGTAATAGAGTGGCATACTAATACAGGCTCATAATTTTTGTTAGATTTGCTGTAGTATTAATGCATAATTTTGGTTGTTATAATACGAGCTTATTTATTTATTTATTTCAATTTGAAATTAACAGTCCTAGCCCCATATATGACCACATCAAAAGCATGTCTAATTTACTTATTGGTTATTAGCATTTCTAAGTTACACACCTACATTATACAGTACAGTCAATCTGGTAAAACATCTTGTGCGTCTCAAAACGTGAGTATAACTATATTTTTCTGTGCATAAACGTTGCCTGTGTTTGCTTTCAGATTTTGCTGCAGATCATCATGAGGAAGGAGTATCTTTATTCTACTTCTGCTTTTCCTCCTTCATTGCTGTTGTTCTCGTCATCATGACTGCAGCAGTGATCGTGACCACCATCAGGAGCAAAGCTAAAGGTGTGTTTCACCAGTTACTCACAGTCAGATCAAAATCTAAAAGTGAATGTAATAAAAATGCATACACAATGTGCTGAGAGTGCACATGCTTCGTAATGCTTTTAATTTAAATTCATTATTTCCTTACAAGAAGCTCAAAGACTAACATGCAGCCGTTGGTTTTCTGAGCTGAAGATGAGCTGATGACTGTAATGGCATAAAATATTATGCCAACAGAGCTCAATATAATTTCTGCATGCATTTCTATATTAAAATCTCACACACCAGTTGTTGGTGTGAGGAGCATTTCGACATGCAATGCCATTAAAGACAAATCTGGCCTTTATATATGAGGTTTGGTTTGAGGTGAGAATTTTGTAACTGATTCTGTTGAGTTTGTGTTCAGGATTAGATTTGATCTTTATCTTCAGTAGATTAACCCAGTGATCTCTTTGTATTTTTGTTACCCCAGACTCCATCAACCACACCACAACTGTTACAGACAAGGACTAGTCAAAAAGTCAAGTCAAATTTATTTATATAGCGCTTTTACAATTGGTAATTGTTTCAAAGCAGCTTTACATATTAGAAGCACAGAAAAAAAGGGAAGTGGTTAAAAATAAGCTGTACAAACAAGCGTGGTAATATGTAACATATACAAGATGGTGCTACATTAAGCCAATGTCGGCTGACTCCCAGGGGTGGAAAAAACCCCCTAGGAGAAAAACCCAGCGTGCTAACACTGGGAAAAAAGTCCTAGGAGGGAAAAATCCCCTTGGAAGATATATATAATATATGTAAATGGATATGGAGATCAAAATCTAAATTATACATTTTATTATAGAGATTAAAAATAGATTATATATAAATATATGTAAGCGGATACGGGGATTAAAAATCAGAATTATAGATGCAGCCAGAACTGGATCTGTAGGCCCATTGTCTCCTGGGCTACATTGTAGGCAGGTCCAGACACAGGTTCTCCATCTGATCTGGATACGGCCTGGATCCAGCACCCGGCAAACCTCAGGATAAGCAGAGAGACAGATATTAGCGTAGATGCCATTCTTATTCTGATGTACAGGTATATCTAGTGTTATAGGAAATGTTCTCAGTTCCGGCCGACCTAATTATTGCAGCGTAACAATCCTTTAACGGATTTGAAAAATGTTAATGTATTGATAATGTGTTATGTGTATGCAAGAGCAAAGAGATGTGTTTTTAGTCTAGATTTAAACTGACAGAGTGTGTCTGCTTCCCGAACAATGCTAGGAAGATTGTTCCAGAGTTTAGGTGCTAAATAGGAAAAGGATCTGCCGCCTTCAGTTGATTTTGATATTCTGGGTATTATCAACTGGCCTGAATTCTGAGATCGCAATAGACGTGAAGGACTATAATGCATTAAGAGCTCACGTAGGTACTGGGGAGCTAAACCATTTAGAGCTTTATAAGTAAGTAGCAAGATTTTAAAATCTATACGATGTTTAATAGGGAGCCAATGTAATGTTGACAGAACTGGGCTAATATGGTCATACTTTCTGGTTCTAGTAAGAACTCTAGCTGCCGCATTTTGGACCAACTGTAGTCTGTTTAAAAGCCGAGCAGAACAACCACCCAGTAGAGCGTTACAATAATCTAGTCTTGAGGTCATGAATGCATGAACCAACTGTTCCGCATTTGTCATTGAGAGCATATGTCGTAATTTAGATATATTTTTTAGATGGAAGAATGCGGTTTTACAGATACTAGAAACATGACTTTCAAATGAAAGATTGGTATCAAAGAGCACACCCAGGTTCCTAACTGAGGACGAAGGTTTAATGGAGCACCCGTCAAGTGTTAGAGAGTATTCAAGGTTTTTTCGTGAGGAAGTTTTTGGTCCAAAGATTAGGATATCAGTTTTTTCTGAATTTAATAATAAGAAATTTCTTGTCATCCAGTTTTTAATGTCAGCTATGCATTCTGTTAGTTTTGTGAATTTGTAGGTTTCGTCAGGGCGCGAGGAAATATAGAGCTGAGTATCGTCAGCGTAGCAGTGAAAACTAACACCATGCTTCCTAATTATCTGTCCTAAGGGTAGCATGTACAGAGTGAAAAGCAACGGTCCTAGTACTGAGCCTTGTGGTACTCCATATTGAACCTGTGATCGATACGACATCTCTTCATTTACTACTACAGACTGATAACGGTCAGATAAGTACGATTTGAACCATGCCAAAGCAGTTCCACTAATGCCAATATAGTTTTCAAGTCTTTTTAAAAGAATGTTGTGATCGATAGTGTCAAAAGCAGCACTGAGATCTAATAACACTAATAGAGAAATACAGCCACGATCGGATGATAGGAGTAGATCGTTTGTAACTCTAACGAGAGCAGTCTCAGTACTATGGTATGGTCTAAATCCTGACTGGAAATCCTCACAGATTCCATTTCTTTCTAAAAAGGAGCACAGTTGTGTTGAAACTGCCTTTTCTAGTATCTTTGACAGAAAAGGTAGATTCGAGATTGGCCTGTAATTTACTAAATCTCTCGGATCTAGTTGAGGTTTTTTAATAAGAGGTTTAATAATAGCCTGCTTAAAGGTTTTTGGCACGTATCCTAGTGTTAACGATGAATTAATTATATCAAGAAGTGGACCTACGACCTCTGGAAGCATTTCTTTCAGTAGTTTAGTCGGAATTGGGTCTAACATACATGTCGTTGATTTTGATGATTTGATAAGTTTAGATAATTCTTCCTCTCCTATAGCGGCGAATGATTCTAGTTTTACCTCAGGGACACTACAATGCACTGTCTGAAGCGAAACTGTAGACGGTTGCATGTTTATAATTTTCTCTCTAATATTATCAATCTTGCAAGTAAAGAAGTTCATAAAGTCATTACTGCTGTGCTCTATGGAAACGTCAGCAGTTGAATCTCTGTTTCTAGTTAATTTAGCCACTGTGTCAAATAAATACCTAGGATTATGTTTGTTTTCTATTAAGAGATTTGAAAAATAAGTAGATCTAGCATTTCTTATAGCCGTTCTGTACTCAATCATTTTTTCTTTCCACGAAAGGCGAAAAACTTCTAGTTTTGTTTTCTTCCAACTACGTTCAGCTTTTCTCACAGCTCGTTTACTACATGGATGCATAAATAATCAGAAGACTTTCTAAAGAGAGAAGAGCAGACCTGAAGAGGAGAAACATTTACTGTAAAAATATGCATTATTCAAGTAACTTTTTGTATTATTATTATTTTTTTAAATCTGGAATATATACTACGGAGCCCCTAAAGGGACCTTTGCAAAAATAAAAGAGTTTTGTGTGTGCACAAGAAACTTTCGCTCTCATTTGTGCATCACTGCCTATGAATAAAGCAAGAGTATGCATGCACATGAACTAATAAAGATCTGTTTGCTCAAAATTATGAAGAAAATGCGAGTATGGATGAATTAATAAAGATCTATGCTCAAAATTATGAAGAAAATGTGAGTATGGATGAATTAATAATCTATTTGCTCAAAATTATGAAGAAAATGCAAGTATGGATGAATTAATGATCTATTTGCTCAAAATTATGAAGAAAATGTGAGTATGGATGAATTAATAAAGATCTACTTACTCAACATTATACAGAAAGTGTGAGGATGTGCATGAATTAATAAAGATCTATTTGCTCAAAATTATGCAGAAAATGCAAGTATGGATGAATTAATAAAGATTTATTTGCTCAAAATTATAAAGAAAATTAGAGTTTGGATGTGTATGAATTAATAACGATCTTTTTGCTGAAATGTGGCTTTCGTAGGGCAGTTTATTTATGTCTGTGGCTGTGTGCATTGTTCTTTTTTGCAAAGTTAAAAAAAAAGGCTGATACAGTATAAAGTGCTCAAAATGTGGCTTTCGTCAGGGCAGTGCATCATATTTCAAGGACTTATGTCCATTTTAACGTATTTAACTGTGGCATCCAAGAAATCGAGCTGGGAAATGGGCTCAGTCACAGTGTGCATTGAGAGGATGAAATGCACAAATAATCAGAAGACTTTCTGAAGAGAGAAGAGCAGGCCTAAAGACGGGGGGAAAAAAGTTTCCTGAGCTGTTTTAACTGAAAGCAACTTACACTGGCATATTTTAAAAGTGTCATTGTTTTGTCTCAACATACACACCAGTAATGTTTTTTCCAAGGCACATTTATGAAAGCTTAATGTAAATTCTTAAATGTCGTATTGAAGGCCTAATCCATGGCTTACTCTAAGCCCTGTCTGTGAAACTACAAAAGTAGTCATGATTACCACCAGTAGAACACAGAGCAGCATTCAATTAAAGCTCGACCCATGTTCTGTATCTTCTGTTTGTCAGATTCACTCCGAATGATCAGCTTCTGTAAAGTTTGTCATTTCACTTAACCCATCTGTAATGATAAAACACTCATTCCAGAGTTTAGTGACTCGATATACACACAACAGAAGCATAACCTGCAAACAAGCCTGCACTGGCCCTTTACGGGCCCACTTAGGGCTGCCAGCGCTGGGCCCCTGAAAATTTGCTCATTGGCAAAACATTGGCCCCCTTAGCACTGAGGTAAGCGCTTGCTTTAGTTGGGCTCTTGACCCTTGATTTCAACCTGCAATGTTTCTCTGGCTGTTATACTGTGTGTTTCTAAAGCACATTTGTTATAGCAAAAGTTGTGAAAAGAAAAGTTGATCTGATTATCACAATGTGCTACCACCTTAATTAATGAGGTCAAATTAATAATTAGAGTGGAAATCAATAACCACAGCAAGTCAGGACCTCAGTTTACAGTCTAGTGCCCCTATTGCTGCACTCTGAATTTAGGAGCCATACAAGCCTGAGAGTGAGCACCCCCTGCTGGCCTCACTAAAGCATCTTTCAATCACAATCAAGGTTTTTCAAAAAAGGTCTCCAATCCATGTCATGGCCTGGCTCGAACCCACTTAGCTTTGGAGGGGAGCCAGGCTTTGGCCATGGGACGCTACGGCCACACTGCCTTGATATAACGGGTCCAATGGAAAGGGCAGCGCATCCTGAGTGGCTCAAGTATTCCTCAGAATGAGCTACCACCTGTATTACAATACAGTATAGTCACACTATAGCAACGCTCTCCCACACATTCTGTTATTCTAACTACGCTTATTTCTGCCGTTGGTGTAAGCAGCAGTGCATGCTAATAGACAAATATTTTACACCATCTTGCTGATAACATTTCTTTGGTCATTTGGCAGGTCTGCAGCCACTGTACTGAAATCACCCTTACCAGAATGTGCATTACCTATTTACCTTAATTAAAGGTTCTCTAAGCGATCCTGAGCGGAGTAACTTCCTGTTGACATTCGAAGTGTTGTCAAATAAAACAGAGGCTAGCTAGACCCTCCCTCCGCCTCCTCCTCTCCTCCCATCCGTGCTTCCTGAAACAGTCATGAACGTGCATTTAAAATCATTCTTATGATTCGTGGTCCAGGCTGCACCAGTTTGATTTTATTGCCGTTTTCGGAGCTTGTGGCAACTACAGAGACCGCGTTTTTTTACAGTGTGTTCAGGGGACAGGCAGCTAGCGGATAGTGAGGAGATGTTTGCTGTATGTGACAAAAAATGTTTTGGCCTAAAAACACGTGACATCGCTTAGAGGACCTTTAATGAGGTCAGATTTAAAATTTAAGTGGCAATAACGACTACAGAAAGTCAGGGCCTCAGTTTAAAGGATGGTTCTTCTTACAGTCTACTGCACTCTGACTTTAGGAGCCATACAAGCCTGAGAGTGAGCACCCCCTGCTGGCCTCACTAAAGCATCTTCCAATAACAATCAAATCTTTTCAAAAAAGGTCTCTTATCCATGTCATGGCCTAGCCTAGCTTAAGCCTGCTTAGCTTCAGGTGGGAGCCAGGCTTTGGCCAGGGGATGCTACAGCCACACTGCTTTCCACTGCCCTGATAAAACAGGTCCAGTGGAAAGGGAAATGGAAATAAACAACCGTTTATTGTGAAAGGATAGTATGTAGACAGGAAGCAAAGGATTTGCCCAAAGCACAAGTGTTCTACATGTCAGCGGCTGCCCACTAGGCTATTGGAATTAGCAAACCAGAATTAGTTTGATGAATATCAGATTCTCATTGTGTAAGATCTGTTGTGTAACAGAATCTGACGGCAAAAATCCAGCTGTCAGAATCTGTTCCCCCATAATATGAGGTTCCATTTGTGTCAAAATTATGTCGACATGCTGTCTGTCTATGCTATGTGTCGTCTCCGCTTACTCATGTCATCGGTCCTTGTCGTTTGACTTTGTCGTCTTGCGTGTCAGTGCTGCATGTGTCATGACTATGTGTCGTCTTCCACGTCGTTGCTATGCGTCGGAATTGTTTGAAGAGTTGACTGTTTTGGGCAGACGCCTGGTTGCTGGATCTAGCAGAGCAGTGGGTCCCGAGGACTGGAGTTGAGAACCACTTAGCCTATAAAACAGAAAGTATATGCAGCTGTTGCATTGTGTACCTTTTTCACCTTTTTGCAGAATGAAAAAAAAAACTCTGAAAACATGCTTGCACGTTTTTATTTTAGTGTAATTTCATAGATATTTTTTTTTTTTTACATGCATCTTAAGGATCCCTAATTTTGAATGTGAGGTGGAGGCGGCACGATCGTGCTCTGCCTAGAGCGGCATTTGAGCTTGCGCCGGCCCTGTGTACAGTATAAAATAAAACTTACCATTTTACAAAAGGGAGGGAAACGACGCATAGCAACGACGTGGAAGACGACACATAGTAAGACACAGGGTAACGACGCATAGTAACGACATGGAAGACGACACATAGTAACGACATGGAAGACGACACATAGTAAGACACAGGGTAACGACGCATAGTAACGACATGGAAGACGACACATAGTAACGACATGGAAGACGACACATAGTAAGACACAGGGTAACGACGCATAGCAACGACATGGAAGACGACACATAGTAACGACATGGAAGACGACACATAGTAATGACAGAGTGTAACGACGCATAGTAACGACATGGAAGACGACACATAGTAACGACATGGAAGACGACACAGTAATGACAGAGTGTAACGACGCATAGTAACGACATGGAAGAAGACACATAGTAACGACATGGAAGACGACACAGTAATGACAGAGTGTAACGACGCATAGTAACGACATGGAAGACGACACAGTAATGACAGAGTGTAACGACGCATAGCAACGACATGGAAGACGACACAGTAATGACAGAGTGTAACGACGCATAGTAACGACATGGAAGACGACACATAGTAACGACATGGAAGACGACACAGTAATGACAGAGTGTAACGACGCATAGTAACGACATGGAAGACGACACATAGTAACGACATGGAAGACGACACAGTAATGACAGAGTGTAACGACGCATAGTAACAACATGGAAGACGACACATAGTAACGACGCATAGCAACGACACAGTAACGACAGAGGGAAACGACGCATAGCAACGACATGGAAGACAACACATAGTAACAACATGGAAGACGCCACATAGTAACGACGCATAGCAACGACATGGAAGACGACACATAGTAACAACATGGAAGACGCCACATAGTAACGACGCATAGCAACGACATGGAAGACGACACATAGTAACAACATGGAAGACGACACATAGTAACGACGCATAGCAACGACACAGTAACGACAGAGGGAAACGACGCATAGCAACGACATGGAAGACAACACATAGTCATGACACATGCAGCATTGACACGCAAGACGACAAAGTCAAACGACAAGGACCGATGACAAGAGTAAGCGGAGACGACACATAGCATAGACGGACAGCATGTCGACATAAATTTGACACAAATGGAACCTCATACCCCTGTTCTTCTCTCGTGCGTTCTCTCACTCTTCTCTTGCTTCTTGTCCCGCCCCTCCTTCATATCCTGATACCTGATAGGTTATTATTCACAAAGTACCCAATCACGTAATAAAGAAATTAAAATGACAGACCTAGCAGTTTAGGTTATCTCCAAGCACATTTTCCACAGTACATTTTAACCTAACTTTATACAATTTTACAAACAAACTTTATCCAAATCAGAAACCCATAACAAATACCCACATGGGCTACACAAGATTAAATGAGAAATGCAGCATTTTTTTTTTTATTACTATTTACATGTATTATGCGAAAAACAAAAAGCTGAAAAAACACATCTCCTGCCTATACAACCTGAGATGCTGGGAAAGGCTTCAGCCTCCCCACGACCCTACATATGACAAGCGCTTCAGAAAATGTATGGAATCGATGGATGGATGGATGGATGTAGTCCTCCCTCTCTCTGTCTCTCTTTTTTCCCCACCAATGTGTCTTCCTTGATCTATGTTTCCACACAAAATCATTCTAAAGCTATCTCAATTTACAGAAAGATGACTGAAAAAAAAAATAAAAAGAGACTAAAAATAGGACACTTTCAGCTGCAATTAGTTTTGCTTGATAATTATATTTACTTTTATTGTAAATATTCTGCTAAGATTTTATATTTCAATATAATTCCTGAAGAAATGCAGAGTTTGCCATCATTCATTTGAATGTGCTTTTATCAGTTTTGAAAGCATTGTGATAGCCTTCGAAAAATCTGCTGCAAATATATAGTGTTTTGCTGATGGTGAAGTATGAATGACAAAAGTGTTCATGGATTTTGGAAAATGTGGTCAATGAATGAAAAAAAAAAGGAAATTAGCTGTAAAAGCTCTTCCTCTTCCCCTTTTGCACTGATAAATTTGGCCTTACATCACTTCACTAATTATACCTCGGACATACATGAAATCAAAGAGTAATTTATATAGTAATGTATGCGTATTTGGTGTGCTGTGGGTGAGGGCTCCAAGCTCGAAATTTGGCCCAAACCCAGAGTACTTACCCTCCTTGACTGGGATAGAAACCAGCAAGAGTGAGGTGATGGGGTGGTGGAGGGATGCTGTGAAACTTGTCATATAACACACATATTACATGCCTAAGAAACATCTTTAAAATGCTGGCAGTAAGTTAGCCAGTTTGTTCTATAACAGGAAGGATGTGGCATCTGGGTCTGCTATACCACTGCCTTCCATTCAAGGATGCCACTGAACATTCAGTTCTTCTTCTCAGTGGGCACAGGCACACCAAACATTCCTTTGCGTCATAAAATGTAGAAATCTAGTCTTTGTCATTTTGATTTAAGATGATCATTTTATGTTATTTTGCATCGTTGTATAGCCCTTTGTCTGCCTTAGATTGTGGGTTTTATAACATATATGTGTTATATATGTGCTTTTATAACATTTAGCTCTGCACATGAATCCCAATACATTATGCAAATGACAAGGACTAAACTTCTTCAACACAGGAAATGTGAAGGAGAAGAACTGAAGAGTGAAACTGAGTTAGTGCACAGTGTGTTAGAAAGGACAATAGTTTGAGGCATGATGAAGCTCCTTCTGCTGGTTGTAATGTTATCTTTACGTAAGTACATTGTTTCTCCCATGTTTTATTTTAAACTTTACAATGTGTACAGAGAATAAATAATATAATAAAAATAATCTGTTCTTTTTTTTTTTTTACCCAAATAAATGTTATGACGCAGAGAGTGGATTACTAGAGGGGATTACTGTACCAACAACAGAATTCACATATGAGGATTTCAGTCAAATTTTTTGCTTTGATGTTTGTGAATGTATGTATATAATGCACACACACACACACACACACACACACACACACAGAATAGAAATATAGTTTGTCATCTCTCAGCCCTGGCTTAGATCTATAAGAAAAAATATTTGTACATTTAATTTATGAGCATTTTATGTGCCTTTGTTGGACAGGAGTATGATGACTATTACACTTTTTGGGAGCCAGTATATCACAATACGGAAAGTATGATCTATTTTTGTTTTTGCCGTTCTCTAACTTTACTAAAGGTCCTTGAAATACAATTTAAAAAGCCCTAGTCTCAAAACTGCCATGCTTTAAGTTGAAGTGATTCTGCATTATTAACACTATAGTAACTACTATTAACTAACAATAAACTGATGAATGAATTAGTAATAGTGCTCATGTGAAGGTGGTAGTTCACTATTAGCTAATCAGTAACTACTGTTTTTTTCATACCTCCCAGAGAACTACTAAGAACTACTATATACAGGTTCGTAATTAATGAGAATAATGCATAATGTATAATTAATTCTAAAGTGAAGGTGATAACCCATTAGTAATGACTGAAGTATTACCAAATACTTAAGAAGGAATTACTAATTATTTGGATCAGTATTCTAAAGTGAGAAACATGATAACTCTCTAATAACTACTGAAGTCACTGTAAACTTTTGATGTTTTTGTAAAGTATTGGATAGTAATAACTCAAGAGTTACTATATAACTCTAAAGTAACTACTTCTTATTTGGATCAGTATTCTAAAGTGAAGATCATGGTAACCCACTAGTAATTACTTAAGTGTTACCAAATATATCATTGGGAATTACTGTACAAAAACATCAAAAGTTTACAAAGACTTCAGTAGTTATTAGAGAGTTATCATGCTTTTCACTTTAGAATACTGATCCAAATAATTTGTAATTCCTTCTTAAGGATTTGGTAATACTTCAGTCATTACTAGTGTGTTACCAAGACCTTCACTTTAGAATTAATTATACATTGTGCATCATTCATGTTAATTATGAACCTGTATATAGTTCTTAGTAGTTCTCTGGGAGGAATGAAAAAACAGTAGTTACTGATTAGTTAATAGTGAACTACCACATTCAACTGAGCACTATTAGTATATTGTTTATTGTGAGTTTATTGTTAGTTAATAGTAGTTACTATAGTGTTAATAATGCATTATTCATTTGTTCCTGTGTAGTTATTCATTAATGAAGGATCAGTATTCTAAAGTGTTACCAAATAATGTATCGAGATGTGTGCAGCTATTATTTAAATATCCAGTGCCAGCACATTAGAAGTTGAAGATGCACTGTATTGTTGGTACAATTTTAGCTGGAGAAATTTGTAAAATGTTCATATTTCACCGGCATGTTGATGTTTCAGATATTACAGTGCCGAACATCACAGTGTACCGACAGATGGAGGACAGAGAGCATGATACTGTGATAGTGCTGTGTTTGACCAAATGAGATACAGTTGGCAGATGCAATCTTTCGAGCTGTCTGTGGAGAGTGAACTGAACTACACCAAGGAAAACCTCAAATGCACTTTAGATGGAGAAATGTGTGTGTTTATGGTCACGGTGAGTCCACCTGCTTCCTTCACCTGTGTGCATGAGAGTCATTCCAATGGAGAAGTCAAGAACCTGAGCAGCCACACCTACAGTTACAAGCGGTCAGGTAAAACAAACACATCTCTGCTAGGACATTTATATGTTACTCCCTGCATTATACAATACTGGCATGTTTGCATTTCACTATTTTGACTTTTTTTTTTTCCATCTTACTCTCTCTACCTCTGTTTCATCTTCATCTAATGATGTTTGGAAAGCATAATAGCCATTTAACAACTAATGCAGCTGATCACTGAAGAGTCTGTATGCAACTGTATATTTCAATGCATACAAGACAAAGCGTCGTTTTGCCTTTCATTGCATTTCCATGAAGTCTTGGGTCATCACAAGGAAGGAGTATCTTTATTCTACATCTGCTTTTCCTCCTTCATTGTTGTTGTTCTCGTCATCATGACTGCAGCAGTGATCATGAGCACCATTAAAGCTAAAGGTGTGTTTCACCATATTAACAGTTTTATATTTAAGGGATAGTTCACCCAAAAATAAAAATTCTGTCATTAATTACTAACCTGCATGTCGTTCCAATCTTCATCTTCAGAACACAAATGAAGATCTTTTTGATGAAATCTGAGTGATTTCTGCCCCTCTATTGAAAGCTACATAACTACCATTTTGATGCTTCAAAAAGTTCATAAAGTGATCGTAAAACGAATCCATATGAATTGAGCAGTTTAATCCAAACTCCAAAGAGACTCAATCACTTTGTGTGATGAACAGTTTGAATTTAGGCTTTTATTTACATATAAACATTCATCAACTCACACATCAGGGCCTCATTTATAAAGCGTGTGTACTTACAGATTTGATCTTAGAGTGTGCGTACGCTTAAATCCACACCAGCGCTCCTATTTATAAAAACGGTCTTTGACGTGGGTAAGTGCTTAGAGCCAAGTCAAGGTCTGAGAAGACGAACACACTTTTCCTGGTCAGATTACTGCAGGTTTTTGGAAATCTAAGCTATTCTTGCAGCTCTACAATGACTGGTGATCTTTTATATAAATTACGTTAATTAGGTGTCATTTACAATGTAGAATAATGAAACCATTCAGCTGTGGGCAAGTGCAAGATCATTTGGGATTTATAGATTTCACATCTGAAAGAGAGGCGTACACTCGTTTTCTGTGTGTATTCTATGAATCACCCGTACGCACATTTGAGAAATGATCGTAAGATCAAATTTAGGATGGTTTCTGTGCAACATTTTATAAATGAGGCTCCAGTTGGGTAAACAGAAGCTCAAGAAAGTTTGCTTGTTGCGTGCGAGAACCAGTGAGGTTCATTCTTGTTATGCAGCACGTTTGAGCTTCCGCAAGAGGTTGTTCTCGAGCATCAAGCAGTTACGGTTGAGCTTCTGTTTATGTTTGCTGATCAATGAAATCTAAATGAAATCTGTTCCATTTGTGATGAGTGTCCTGAGTCCACATCAGCATTGCCCTGGAAACTCACGAGGAGCACCTGCTCACAGGCCGTCACAGGCTGATCGGCCACACCTGCATATAAGCAGCATGCTCACAGACAAAGGTTGAGAAGCCTTTCAGTCTTTATCTTCAGTCATTTTTCAGCACACACAGACTAACCCATTGAACTCTTTGTACTTATGTTAACCCAGACTCCATCAACCACACCACAACTGTTACAGGCAATGACTACATGAATGCATACATTTCTGAAGAGAGAAGAGCAGGTCTGAAGAGGAATTTTTTTTTTACTGTAAAAATCTGAATGAAAACTGTTTTATTTTTCAATTAATATTTTGTATTATATATATATATATATATATATATATATATATATATATATATATATATATATATATATATATATAATACATTAACACTCACATACATTCCAATTTTCTTAACGATTTCATATGGATTACACAGGTTTAACCATGTTCCCATATAAAGGGACATGGTGGTGGAAAAAATATGAGATGGGAGGAAAAATAAGTCAATACTTTTGTGAATGGTTTGTGTTCTCCCAGGACACTTTCAATTTGTGAGAGAAGTTTCTCTGGGGAAAGCAAATATTTTGTGACAGAACACAAAAGCATTGCAAACACAGAGTAGCAAAACTGATGACAAACCAATCAGAATCTCAGGATAATATAAAGAGGTGATAAATCAGGATAAGCAGCATAGGTGACTGTGGTTTAGAAAATGAATGCTAACACTTGGGAGAGAGCTGAAAATATCATCTTCATGGTTTTTATATAGGCCTACAGTATAATTACAGTATGCAGTAACAGTACTTTAGATGAGGGACATTTCACTTTGTAAAGTAAACTGTAGCTCATGTTGTGTACCATCAAACTCATGAGTTTCAAATTTATTAGTATAAATTTATTCAAATTTATCCCTCAGAATGAGCTACAACCTGTATTGTCACACTATAGCAACGCTCTCCCACATATTCTGATATTTTAACTGTGCTTATTTCTGCCATTGTTGTAGGCAGCAGTGGGTGGTAATAGACAAGAAATGTACACTTTTACACCATCTCTCCCACATATTCTGCTATTCTAACTGTGCTTGTTTTGAGAGAGGGCTGTTGCAAAATGCGGCATCGGCATCTCATAGTGGCACTTGCGGCGGCATCTCCAGCAGCCGTGGCATCGGCATCTAGAGCAGCCAGGGAATTTATTCAGTATAATTCGATGTAATATATATATTTTTTATTTTAAAAGAACATTTCATCAGAATAACATAATATTAAATTGTTGTGTGTGTTTATTTAGGCTACATATCCAGTAATAAGTGTCAATATCAATTGTGTTTCAGTGCAGACAAAAATAGTAAATCACATGCTTTGATAAAATAAAACTGCATTTTATTATCCATTGCTTTGAAATGCACATGAATATAAACTGATATTCAGTTAATACAGAAATTAATTTCTGATAGGCTATGCTGCACAAAGATGCAATTGCGGCATCTCATAGCGGCACTTCAGGTGCCATCTCCAGCGGCAACGGATTTTCTCCAGCAGCTGTCACTACAGCGGCATCTCGGAGCAGCATCTCCTGCAGACACGGACTTTCTTATTTTAAAAAAGCTACATTGCAACAAAATAGCATTATATATCAAAGAGATGCCACTTATAATGCGATTCTTTTGTTTATATGCATCAGTATGACTCATTAGACAAGCAAGTTGAGACAGGTTGAGAAAACTAAAACACCTTTGCTCTTCTTTTATCTCTCATCTGCATACACTTCAATTTCACACAGAGTGATGAATTTATTGCCAGGTAGAAAAATGTTGACATATCTCCCCTTAACAGGCTTAAACTCAAATGACTCTGTGCCTCCAGGTGGGATGAATCCAACAGTTGCAACCCTGTTAATACAAACAGACAAAAATAGAGAGTGGCATAGCAATCGAAAAAGCATGTAGCATATTAAATATTCTTCCGTCAAGTTTGTATTCGAAGGATTTATTCATAGTAATTATATCTTATATATTCCTATTTTATTCATTTTCTAAATATTTCTCTAAGTTTTGTTTTAAAGAGAGAGAGAGAGAGAGAGAGAGAGAGAAAAGCAGGAAAAAAACATACTTTAAAGGGGACCTATTATGCAAAATTCACTTTTGTTATATTTGGACATAAATGTGTGTTGGCAGTGTCTGTACACAACCACCCTATAATGAAAAAATCCAACCACTCCTTTTTTTTAACCCCCATAAATCATAAGCAGTGTCTCAGAACAAGCCGTTTGTTGCACATTAGCCACAGGCCCCGCCCACAAATGTTGACAGACACTGCCGTTTGAACATAGAACCACCCTGAGCGTGTTCACAGCGAGTTGTACACAGTCCGCCATCACTGCACTGACGAGAACATCTCCCAAGCATTTTAGGTGTTCTGTAGCTGGATGGATTAATCCACATAGCTCTCTTAATTTACTCCCGAAATCTGAGCCCCTGAAGACGAGGTGGATTAATTTTGTTTTCGAAGAAAATGCTAAAGTGATCGTAAAACGAATCCATATGAATTGAGCAGTTTAATCCAAACTCCAAAGAGACTCAATCACTTTGTGTGATGAACAGTTTGAATTTAGGCTTTTATTTACATATAAACATTCATCAACTCACACATCAGGGCCTCATTTATAAAGCGTGTGTACTTACAGATTTGATCTTAGAGTGTGCGTACGCTTAAATCCACACCAGCGCTCCTATTTATAAAAACGGTCTTTGACGTGGGTAAGTGCTTAGAGCCAAGTCAAGGTCTGAGAAGACGAACACACTTTTCCTGGTCAGATTACTGCAGGTTTTTGGAAATCTAAGCTATTCTTGCAGCTCTACAATGACTGGTGATCTTTTATATAAATTACGTTAATTAGGTGTCATTTACAATGTAGAATAATGAAACCATTCAGCTGTGGGCAAGTGCAAGATCATTTGGGATTTATAGATTTCACATCTGAAAGAGAGGCGTACACTCGTTTTCTGTGTGTATTCTATGAATCACCCGTACGCACATTTGAGAAATGATCGTAAGATCAAATTTAGGATGGTTTCTGTGCAACATTTTATAAATGAGGCTCCAGTTGGGTAAACAGAAGCTCAAGAAAGTTTGCTTGTTGCGTGCGAGAACCAGTGAGGTTCATTCTTGTTATGCAGCACGTTTGAGCTTCCGCAAGAGGTTGTTCTCGAGCATCAAGCAGTTACGGTTGAGCTTCTGTTTATGTTTGCTGATCAATGAAATCTAAATGAAATCTGTTCCATTTGTGATGAGTGTCCTGAGTCCACATCAGCATTGCCCTGGAAACTCACGAGGAGCACCTGCTCACAGGCCGTCACAGGCTGATCGGCCACACCTGCATATAAGCAGCATGCTCACAGACAAAGGTTGAGAAGCCTTTCAGTCTTTATCTTCAGTCATTTTTCAGCACACACAGACTAACCCATTGAACTCTTTGTACTTATGTTAACCCAGACTCCATCAACCACACCACAACTGTTACAGGCAATGACTACATGAATGCATACATTTCTGAAGAGAGAAGAGCAGGTCTGAAGAGGAATTTTTTTTTTACTGTAAAAATCTGAATGAAAACTGTTTTATTTTTCAATTAATATTTTGTATTATATATATATATATATATATATATATATATATATATATATATATATATATATATATAATACATTAACACTCACATACATTCCAATTTTCTTAACGATTTCATATGGATTACACAGGTTTAACCATGTTCCCATATAAAGGGACATGGTGGTGGAAAAAATATGAGATGGGAGGAAAAATAAGTCAATACTTTTGTGAATGGTTTGTGTTCTCCCAGGACACTTTCAATTTGTGAGAGAAGTTTCTCTGGGGAAAGCAAATATTTTGTGACAGAACACAAAAGCATTGCAAACACAGAGTAGCAAAACTGATGACAAACCAATCAGAATCTCAGGATAATATAAAGAGGTGATAAATCAGGATAAGCAGCATAGGTGACTGTGGTTTAGAAAATGAATGCTAACACTTGGGAGAGAGCTGAAAATATCATCTTCATGGTTTTTATATAGGCCTACAGTATAATTACAGTATGCAGTAACAGTACTTTAGATGAGGGACATTTCACTTTGTAAAGTAAACTGTAGCTCATGTTGTGTACCATCAAACTCATGAGTTTCAAATTTATTAGTATAAATTTATTCAAATTTATCCCTCAGAATGAGCTACAACCTGTATTGTCACACTATAGCAACGCTCTCCCACATATTCTGATATTTTAACTGTGCTTATTTCTGCCATTGTTGTAGGCAGCAGTGGGTGGTAATAGACAAGAAATGTACACTTTTACACCATCTCTCCCACATATTCTGCTATTCTAACTGTGCTTGTTTTGAGAGAGGGCTGTTGCAAAATGCGGCATCGGCATCTCATAGTGGCACTTGCGGCGGCATCTCCAGCAGCCGTGGCATCGGCATCTAGAGCAGCCAGGGAATTTATTCAGTATAATTCGATGTAATATATATATTTTTTATTTTAAAAGAACATTTCATCAGAATAACATAATATTAAATTGTTGTGTGTGTTTATTTAGGCTACATATCCAGTAATAAGTGTCAATATCAATTGTGTTTCAGTGCAGACAAAAATAGTAAATCACATGCTTTGATAAAATAAAACTGCATTTTATTATCCATTGCTTTGAAATGCACATGAATATAAACTGATATTCAGTTAATACAGAAATTAATTTCTGATAGGCTATGCTGCACAAAGATGCAATTGCGGCATCTCATAGCGGCACTTCAGGTGCCATCTCCAGCGGCAACGGATTTTCTCCAGCAGCTGTCACTACAGCGGCATCTCGGAGCAGCATCTCCTGCAGACACGGACTTTCTTATTTTAAAAAAGCTACATTGCAACAAAATAGCATTATATATCAAAGAGATGCCACTTATAATGCGATTCTTTTGTTTATATGCATCAGTATGACTCATTAGACAAGCAAGTTGAGACAGGTTGAGAAAACTAAAACACCTTTGCTCTTCTTTTATCTCTCATCTGCATACACTTCAATTTCACACAGAGTGATGAATTTATTGCCAGGTAGAAAAATGTTGACATATCTCCCCTTAACAGGCTTAAACTCAAATGACTCTGTGCCTCCAGGTGGGATGAATCCAACAGTTGCAACCCTGTTAATACAAACAGACAAAAATAGAGAGTGGCATAGCAATCGAAAAAGCATGTAGCATATTAAATATTCTTCCGTCAAGTTTGTATTCGAAGGATTTATTCATAGTAATTATATCTTATATATTCCTATTTTATTCATTTTCTAAATATTTCTCTAAGTTTTGTTTTAAAGAGAGAGAGAGAGAGAGAGAGAGAGAAAAGCAGGAAAAAAACATACTTTAAAGGGGACCTATTATGCAAAATTCACTTTTGTTATATTTGGACATAAATGTGTGTTGGCAGTGTCTGTACACAACCACCCTATAATGAAAAAATCCAACCACTCCTTTTTTTTAACCCCCATAAATCATAAGCAGTGTCTCAGAACAAGCCGTTTGTTGCACATTAGCCACAGGCCCCGCCCACAAATGTTGACAGACACTGCCGTTTGAACATAGAACCACCCTGAGCGTGTTCACAGCGAGTTGTACACAGTCCGCCATCACTGCACTGACGAGAACATCTCCCAAGCATTTTAGGTGTTCTGTAGCTGGATGGATTAATCCACATAGCTCTCTTAATTTACTCCCGAAATCTGAGCCCCTGAAGACGAGGTGGATTAATTTTGTTTTCGAAGAAAATGCTCAACCGAAATTTGTTCATGTCTGTGCAAATCATTTCACACTGGACTGCTTTGTGGAGGAAGTTAAATAGATCAGTAAACTGTTCATGATGCAGCTTACAGTCTCCAGAGTGATACTGGATACGGCAGTAATAAAGGTGAGAGCACTTTATTACAGTTCATCAGAGTTGACTTACGGATATAAAGTTTACCAGTTTATTAAGCACCACCCAAAAAGATTTAAGGTCTTTATATATTTGTTTACTGTTAGTTGTAACAAGTGTTTCTGTGTAATTTGCTGTGTATGTTGATGATAATGCAAGGGAGATGCACACTTGCACTGTGTTTTATTAAGCTCTTACAGTGATTTTCTAGAGTGAAATCAGGTGCTTCATATTTTGCATGAAGTACAATAAACATTATAAATCTCATCTGTAAACTGGCTTGTACTAATAGTGAATAAAAACAAGAAGACGATAACTGAAAGTTATAACTGTAATAAAAGGATTAGTTCACTTTTAAATAAACTTTTCCTGATAATTTACTTATCCCCATGTCATCCAAGATGTTCATGTCTTTCTTTTGTCAGTCGAAAAGATATTAAGGTTTTTGATGAAAACATTCCAGGATTTTTCTCCTTATAATGGACTTCAATGGCCTCCAGATGGTTAAAGGTCAAAAATGATACCAGATGAGGAATAAGGGTCTTATCTAGAGAAACGATCAGTCATTTTAGAAAAAAATACAACTATTTCTGTCAGGACCACTATCGTCAAATATGATAGATAATGCATAGAGTTTGTATTGGCGGTATGGTTCTGTTCTGGGCAAGAACTCCCTGCGCATCCATGCAGCCTAGCATGGATAAGAGCAGGGAGAGCAGCAATAAACCCCCTTAGGGTAAACAGAACAGAACCAACATATGCAGATATCATTAAATGTCATAATTTAAGGAAGACATATTTTGAGAATTAGTCTGATTAGGGGAATAATAAGGCCAAACCTGACTGAAGAGAGGAGGAGCTGGGGATGGAGGAGGGTAATTTGCTCCTGAGAAGGCAATAGCTGCTGACAATACTGAGGAGCTTATATATAGATGCCGTGATAGGTGTCATATTCCTATAGGTAGACACAAGTCACCTGGGAGTCAGCTGATGCAAGCTTGACTGACGTGACCTGCCAGAACTGACGCTACGCTAGATATATGCTTTATAAACACAAATGATCGCCTTGAACGTACATCCAGTTTCCGCATTCTTCAAAACGCTATGCTGTATGTCCTACACCTTTCCTATTCTACTTAAAGGTGCCATTGAACGTTTTTTTTACAAGATGTAATATAAGTCTAAGGTGTCCCCTGAATGTGTCTGTGTTTCAGCTCAAAATACCCCATAGATTTTTTTTTTATTAATTTTGGGGCATCATTAAATATGAGCCGATTTATGCTGTGAGGCCCCTTTAAATGCTGACGCTCCCCGCCCACGGAGCTCGCGCTTGCCTTAAACAGTGCCTAAACAAAGTTTACACAGCTAATATAACCCTCAAAAGGATCTTTACAAAGTGTTCGTCATGTATGCGGCATGCATGCGTCGGATTATGTGAGTATTGTATACTGTTATATTGTTTACATTTGATTCTGAATGAATTTGAGGCTGTGCTCCGTGGCTAACGGCTAATGCTACACTGTTGTTTATAAAGATTGAAGTTGTGTTTATGAATTATAAAGACTGCAAGTGCTTAAAAATGAAAATAGCGACGGCTCTTGTCTCCGTGAATACAGTAAGAAACGATGGTAACTTTAACCACATTTAACAGTACATTAGCAGCATGCTAACGAAACATTTAGAAAGACAGTTTACAAATATCACTAAAAATATCATGATATCATGGATCATGTCAGTTATTATTGCTCCATCTGCCATTTTTCGCTATTGTCCTTGCTTGCTTACCTAGTCTGATGATTCGGCTGTGCACATCCAGATGTTACTGCCTGCCCACTGTTGCCAACTATTTTCAAAGGAAAGTAGCTAAAGCCTGCCCAAAAAGTCGCTAAATGTTGCTAGATGACGTCATGCGTAAATTAGCATATTTGTGACGTCATCATGTCGGTTGCATTCTGCCTGCCTAAAGTGTTTTCTCTCCTAATCCGTGCTCACATACTGTATTTTAATACAATATAATATAGCCGAATGTCAAATAAAGCTGTTCTCATTTCCTATATATATATATATATATATATAATTTATATATTTTTGTCCGGCAACAGAACAAGTATGATATAATGAATGACATTTTTATATATTTGTAAATTACATGAATTCACAGAGTTCGGATGAACTAAAGCTCTGTGATAGTGAGTAATATAATTGATAAGCACACAAGAAAAATGGAAATCAAAACCTTCAAACTAAATTATTTAAATATAAAACAAAGGAGAATCAGAAATAGTCTTTAGTCCGTGGCAACACTGTGTGCTCATGTGTAGCTCGCTCATTCAAGTCTGTCAGATGCCGTGAACTCGTGCTGCTGCTCCTCTCAGCCACACACTGAACAGAGTAAGAGACGCCGAGAGAGGTGTGACGGCAGCGGGAAAGCAAGACCTCGCACTCACAGAACAGTGCTGGTGACATTTGAAAAGTTACTGAGGTTTGTCGCTAGATTTGTCGCTAGGCACTTTTTTGAAAAATAGTCGCTAAAGGGGTCTGAAAAAGTCATTTCATTTCTTTTTGACTGAAGAAAGAAAGACATGAACATCTTGGATGACATGGGGGTGAGTAAATTATCAGGAAAATTTTATTTGAAAGTGGACTAATCCTTTACACTGAACTATATCTCCATGCAGCATATATTTGCAGTTTCTGACATTATAGTGCGTCCTGACTGAATCCTGACAGGGGAGAACGAGCTCTTGAAGCTCCACCTTCTTAGGCAGAGTGCAGCAGCTCATTTGCATTTGAAGGGCACACACTGAAATGGCGCGTTTTTGCTCAACCCCCAAAAAAGTCGCAATTTTAACATGCTATAAAAAATTTTCTTTGGGGTATTTTGAGCTAAAACTTCACATACACACTCTGGGGACATCAGAGATGTATTTTACATCTTGTAAAAGATAATAGGTCCCCTTTAAAAAGTGTGGCAAAGATACAGAATAAGAAAAGAGGTAACACTTACAGCTCATTGTCGTTGCCATTATTTTCCAGGCTGTTGCCAATACGGATCTGAGCACCTTCTATCCTCTCTTCACAACAGTCTCCTCGATTAGTGATACTAACTCTGGTTACCCTGTGGACTTCCTTCAAGTCAACTCTCCACCAGGGGTCAATCCTGTCAGTGTGAGTGCAGGACCCAAGCATGTAATTTGACTCTTTATTTCCATCTACAGCATTCTCAGCGCCTCCTAAATGATTGTATGTGAAAGACTGGACAGCTTCGGCTCCAAGAGCAAGATTCTCTGTTCAACAAAAAATAATATAATTTCATAATATTTGTAATAATTTCTAATAATAATATATATTATTTTACTTCAGTGTGCTAAATGAAATCCCATAATGAGACATTATGCTAAGATATGTAATAAAATGATTCATTATTGGACTCTAAAAAAAGAAGAAGTGCTATATAGCACTAAAAGTGGTTCTTGGCTTGTGCACCTATGTCAAATGGTGCTATGTAGAACCCATAAGAGGTGCCATATTGCATTTTATTTCTTCAACAAAAAATTGTGCTAAACAGCACCAACAGTGGTTCTTTGGCTCGTAAAGAACCTTTAAAGGGGCTTCACAGGTTCTTTGTACAGCAGTGGTGCTATATAGCACCTTAACCACCCCAAAGAGCCATTGAAGAACCACTGAAGAACCATACAGGGGCTTCGCAGGTTCTGTATACAGTAGCAGTGCTATATAGCACCTCACTGATCCCAAAGAACTGGTGAAAAACCAATGAAGCACCAAGATTTGACGCTGTACTGCAATTAAAGTGGTTCCTTTATGATTACGAGCCAAAGAACCACTTTTAGTACACTTTTGTTAGAGTGGGTTTTTAAATTCTTGAATTCTATGACCAATTTCAAAAAACATGAATGTATACTGACAGCATATTTAAAGCAATGAAGAACACTCACTTGAAGCACAATTGCACTTGGATGTCTCTTTTACTGTTAATAGAAAAACAACAGTTATCCACACATTAATACATACATTTATTTTATCACAGAGTCTTTGATCTCTCTCCCTTACCTGCAAATACCTGAACTTCACACAGAGAGAGGTATTTATTGCCAGGTAGAAAAATGTTGACATATCTCCCCTTAACAGGCTTAAACTCAAATGTTTCTGTGCCTCCAGGTGGGATGTGTTCAACAGTTGCAGCCCTGTAAAAACAATCAGAGACAAGGAAATAGCGACATAATCAAAAAGGCAAACAGCATACTGTATATAATTGTGTCAAGGACAATTTTATATTCAAATTACTTATTCAAAGTAAATTATATTCAAGTAGTTTTAAGTCTTATTTTACTCCATCTCCAAAGTGTGTCAATTGTCTAAGAATTTAAAGAGAAAGAGGTAACACTTACAGCTCATTGTCATTGCCATTATTTTCCAGGCTGTTGCCAATACGGATCTGAGCACCTTCTATCCTCTCTTCACAACAGTCTCCTCGATTAGTGATACTAACTCTGGTTACCCTGTGGACTTCCTTCAAGTCAACTCTCCACCAGGGGTCAATCCTGTCAGTGTGAGTGCAGGACCCAAGCATGTAATTTGACTCTTTATTTCCATCTACAGCATTCTCAGCGCCTCCTAAATGATTGTATGTGGAAGACTGGACAGCTTTGGCTCCAAGAGCAACATTCCCTGTTTTAACATAAAATAACCCATTATGGTCACACTTTAGACTTTAGTCCAGTTCTCACTATTACCTAACTATTGACTTTTTGCCTTAGTAAACACATAAATACTGATTATTAATAGTTAGTAAGGTAGTTGTTAAGTTCAGGTATTGGGAAGGATTAAGGGGTGTATAGGGTCATGCAGAATAAGGCATTTATAGGTGCTTTATAAGCAGGGCTTAATTTGAGGGGGGATACGGGGGGATGGCATCCCCCTTGTTGAAAAAAATGACAAAAAGCATCCCCTCTGTAAAACCACCATACCCCTTACCATCCAGATTAGATTAACAGTGTTTTGTATTACATAAAACTTAAAAATTTAAAAATTCTCTATATGATGATTAAAGCTGCTGTCCGCAACTTTTTTGTGTTCAAAGTTTACAAAAATGATATAATAAGAATGTACAACATGAATCTATTTTCCAAACTGTGTTTTTGTCTTACCCTGAATCATTATGGTACACCTATAATAAGTGTTTATTTTCTGACTATTTCAGACCGGACTGGTAGGACCCGCCGCAGAGTATCACAGTAAATGCGTGACTCGCCATAGACATACACAGAGAAAAGTAGCTCCGGCTACAATGTTCTTCCGCAAGACGCGTGCAGTTCTGTTTATTAACCACTAGAGGGCCAAAAATCGCAGACTGCAGCTTTAATGAACTATAAATAACAGCGTTTGACCAATGAGAATTCTATATTGTAACGCGCTTGCGCACAAATTTTTTTTTTCATTTTTCATGCTTTTTAAAAATGGCCAGGAGAACAGTTCAAGTGCATCTTTTATTTTATTTTTTTAGTGTACTGTAAGTGTAACAGCAGTAAACTTTTATTGCACAACTAGTTCACAAATACACTGATATAATGAAATTATCTTATTTCAAACCGAAAACAAGATCATTTTGCTTTTTTTTTGGTTTGAAATAAGATTATGCTAACCCCATTGGCAGATTATTTTAAGAAAATACTTAATTTTAAACTTATTTTTTCTGAAAACAGGACAATTTTTACTGTCTAGAAAATGCTTCTTGATTTAAGAATTTGTACGTTTCTCATTTGTACTGCATATGTACTACATGTGAACTTATAAGTATATTAGTAGTTTACTATTTTAATACTAGTAGTACATTTTTTAGTTTATGAAAGTACACTTTGAAGTGTATTCTCAGTAAACTACTAGTTTAGTAGTTTTATACTACAAGTATACTTGTAAGTTTTCTTTAAGTAAATATAATACTTATAGTTTACTATTTATATATTATTTTTGTACTTTCAGTATACTACTATGTTCCTATTTAGTTGTTAGTTTTTGTATACTTTAAATATACCTTTTAACTGTACTTTAATTTTAAAAACACTTTATTATAGCTTCATGCATCCTTTTTTAAATCAACACTTGAATGTGGTTAGTTTCAAAAAGAAAGGCAACATTTCAAACAAAAAGTTGAGAAAATAAAATTTTTTGTCAAAACACAGATGGAGTAGATCGAGCTCATCACCTATGCATCAACTTTTGCCACATACTATCCTGCATCCAGAATCTAATAGCAAACTACTTCTACAACTTTTATGTTTGCTATACAACCAATGAGGTCTCCACTGGTTGGCACCAGCTGGAGAAGGGGATAGTGATGGGCTGTTCCATCTCTCCTGTCCTCTTCATAGCAGCATTTGAGATCATTCTAACTGGCAGAAGACAGATGGTCAGAGGAATCAGACAAAATTTTCTAATTTTCTAATTTACCACCTCTGCCTCGTTTTTAGCCAGGAAAAACCCTGCTGTGTATTATATGCATGCCAAAAATTGTGTATCATATGCACGCGAAAAGTACGTATTATATGTACATCAAACACGTGCATATCGTATGCACGCCAAAGTTATAAACAGAAAATCGTGCTACTGATATGCACTTTCATGAGATCAGGCTCTGTTTTAAATGTTTTTATGAAATATCTGTACTGATTGCATGACCATATCATGACGTATTATTTACTGCCATGCGAGCCACAAATTAAAGCTTGGCGAGCTGCACAATGAGTAACACTGTGACAGCAGCCTAATAAACCTGCTGCCATCTGTGTCATTAATGTTAATCAAAAAAGGAAAAAAAGAAATCACTCACTACCCTTAACTTTTTTAACTTTAATTGTAATTATTCTGTATTTAATTTTTACAGTGAATACTGTTACGATGTGTCATGTAATTTTTTAAGCTTGAATATACTGATTGCCTAGAATTTCAATCAAGGCATAAAAAGCAATTAAAAATATTATGCAATAATATTAATATCTATATGGCAGTTTTCCCCTGCGGTAGCGAAAATGGTATAGAATATCAATATTTTTCAGAGTATCGTATCGAATTAGAAATTTCAGTATCATGATAACACTAGAGGGTACACTGGAACATCCACTCAGTGATCTCTCAAGTCACTTGGAACTTGGCAATGCCCTGGCATTAGTTTTTCCAATGATGTCACCAACCATCAAGCCTACATTTAAGTGAAAATGAATGGCATGTTATATGCAATATATAGGCCTTAGTGCAAAATATATTTCACTTAAATAATTGCAGATTAACAAAATTAAAGAAAAAAGTTTCGGTTTAGTGTGACGCGCTCCAGAGTTCATGGAAAGGAAACCGAGATGGCAGAAAGTTTTCTCTTTTTTTTTACAAAAGCTTTACAGTTTTGAATGATGTCTTGCTTCTATCTGTATGACCATAAATTACAGAGTAAGTTTCCTCTCTTAGAAGGAAAAAAAAATTCCAGTAATCGCGCAAGCACCTCATGCCACACACAACATATTCTAGGATTGCTAACTTGACATCGCAGTCTTTGATAGATAATGAACTATTAAAATAAAATACAGCCAACCAATCATATAGAAAGTTACACTGCTCATTTAAATAGTCCATTATACAATCTGTGCCATTCATCGTGACCACCACCTCACTATGCTCTTATTTGTGAAGGATGATGTTTTACATTTATAATGCGAGTGAAGTACAAAACCTAGTTTACATAGGCTAATAAATAATAGTTTAGCATCCAAATATGTTGCGAATATATAAACATTTGTTTATTAACACTATATATACGGCACAAATTTTGTGCCGACTGAGAGAGGTAGGTTTCAGTTTCACTTTAAATTAATTTGTTGTGGCCTGACGTTTATATAGCCTGAATACTGTTAACTTTAGAGGATTTGTTGTAGAGTGAGGGAATAACCTACAATAGCTTATAGTTTTATAGTGTTTATAATGTTTGTAAACATTTTGCTTTATTTGCATTATTTCTTAATGTAATAAATAAAATGCGAAGAATACCTGGCTTATCCTTTTCCTCTCTAAAATTCAATTTCATACAAGTAGCATATTTTTTTTAACCATGCAGCAAACATGTTAAAATATCTTGAAAAAATACTTTAATTTCATTAAACTGTTAACAGTTTTTTCTTTTGTTTAATACATTTGGACAAAATCTTGTTATTAAAGATGATGTTGTATTGGTTTTGACTAGATGGCAAATACCAGACCCTCTTGTGTTTTTTGAGTAAAGAAAATGCTGTACTTATCATTATTATTATTATTATTATTATAGTAACTGGTATTTTTTCTAATCAAACCGGTTTCAGAACAGTAATAATACAGAAGGAACGCATGAACAGAAACATTAAAATACTGATTCTTCTCCAAGTGAACTGATTGATTTATTTTTTTCCCCTTAATATTTAAGCCCTGGTTCTGGGATTAAAGGAGTGAAACATTAGTGAAGGGTAGTCCCTGGGTGATGAACATGCACCGGCGGAGATGCGTCAGACAGAAATGCCCTGTAGGTTAGCTCAACTGTGCTTACATCATGCTAAGCTATGTAATGCAAAAGATTATTGGTTATTATAAGTTATTGGTTTCCATATGTTTAGTGAGAACACAATATATACGTGCTATTGTCAGTATGTTGAAAGTAACAACAACAACAAAAACACTTACTTAGAATACAACTGCACGTTGATGTCTCTGTTAATAACAAACAAAGTTATTCACATAGGAATATGTACATAAATAACTTATGTTGTTGTTTCTCTCTCTCTCTCTCTCTCTCTCTCTCTCTCTCAGTCCCTTACCTGCAAACACCTCAACTTCACACAAAGTGAGCATTTCTGAATTCCCAGGTAAAACAATATTGACGTATCGCCCCTTAATAGGCTCAAACTCAAATGTCGATGTGCCTCTATAAGCAGTGGAAACAGTTACAGCCCTGCAAATACATAAATGAATGTGAAAGTGAAAGCCAGAGGCCTCCAACACACCACATCTATAACACAGAATTCAAGTAAGAAACAACAGTTTAATTCAATCCAACATTTTGTATGGTATTACAAGTATCATTCCATTTTATTATATAGATCAGATATGACAGAGCAGAACGTCTCAGGTTACTTGACTGTACAAGGAACGAGATGCTGCACATGATTTTAAGCGCTATGGGGAAACATATTTGTTTGACCTGTTGTGAACACGTGTGGCAAACACATCAAAGAATTTGGCTTAAATAAACTCTGATGATGATGTCATCAGAATGCGTATAAATAGATGTGTGTCCTGTGCTCATCAGGTCCTTTCGTATGAAGAACGTCCTGAACATACCCTCAGTGCGGCAATGAAGCACAGCATCTCGTTCCCGCTTTTTCAAGGAAGAGGGTTACAGTCAAGTAACCCGAGAGAGACGTTCCCTTTCAAAAGCAACTCTCAATGCTGCATTTGATTTTAAGTGCTATGGAGAACGAGAATACCAAGCGCACACAAACACGAGAGGAGCTTTAAACTTGAGCTTGAGATGTCGACTTAGGGACATGTGAGCCTGGAGTAACATGGAAATCAAAAAGGACCAGCCTGCTGCATCACATAAATCACAAGCTGCAAGGGTGCCCTAGAATTGAAAATTTACCTCGGCATAGTTAAATAATTAGAGTTCGGTACATGGGAATGACATACAGTGAGTCTCAAACACCATTGTTTCCTCCTTCTTATGTAAATTTGATTTATGCAAAAGACCTCTGAAGAACAGGCGAATCTCACCATAACACCGACTGTGACGCAACAGTCGGGATCATTAATATGTACGCCCCCAATATTTGCATATGCCAGCCCATGTTCAAGGCTTGAGACAAGCCAGTATTAACGTCTGGAGCCGCAATAGCGAAAAACGGCAGATGGAGCAATAATAACTGACATGATCCATGATAACATGATATTTTTAGTGATATTTGTAAATTGTCTTTCTAAATGTTTCATTAGCATGTTGCTAATGTACTGTTAAATGTGGTTAAAGTTACCATCGTTTCTTACTGTATTCACGGAGACCAGAGTCATGTTGTTATTTTCAGCAGTCTGTATAATTCATAAACACAACTTCATTTTTTATAAATCTCTCCAACAGTGTGTAATGTTAGCTTTAGCCCTGTTAGCCGCAGCCTAGCTACTATCAAACTCATTCAGAATCAAATAAACATCCACATAAATACTATACTTACATGATCTGATATGCTGCATCACGAACACTTTGTAAAGATCCATTTTGAGGGTTATATTAGCTGTGTGAACTTTGTTTATGCAATGTATTATAGAGTTGCGAGCTTGGGGGCAGGGAGCATGAGCATTTAAAGGGGACACGCACAGAATCTGAGCATTTTTAATTATGCCCCAAAATAGGCAGTTACAAAATTGAATAATAAAAAATCTATGGGGTATTTTGAGCTGAAACTTCACAGACACATTCAGGGGACACCTTAGACTTATATTACATCTTGTGAAAAAGGGTTCTAGGACACTTTTAACTAGCCCAGGAGTAAACTCTAAGCAAGATGGTGAAACCGACAGAGCATGCAAATCGGTAATTCTCTTTAGTGATCAGATGACCATAAGGAAAATCATTCTTAGAGTCAGAAGCTTGACCGGCACTGGCACTAGCAGTTCAAATGGGTTATTGACTAGCCCCTCAAGGACCACGGCTGAATCCCACGAGGGAACTTTGATCCTGACAGGAGGCCTAAGTCGCCTAGCTCCACGAATGAAGCAGGCGATCAAGTGTGTTTCCTCACTGAAAACCCGTCAATCAGAGTGTGGCAAGCTGAAATGGTGGCCACAAAATCTCTGAGTAGCAGGACATGTGTCTGCTGATGGCTTTTCTTGCAGAAAACTCCAGCACTGAAACAATCTGGCAGTGGACTGGGTCTGTGTGATGTGCTGCACAACACCTTTCAAAGATGTGTCACTTAAGGGTGTACATTGTTCTGGTGGAAGAAGCCCTAGCACTTAGAATGGTCTTAATTACATCTGCTGGAAGTCCAGAATCTCTTAGCCAGTCCCCCATAGGGGCCAAACATGAAGGATCCATTGCTCAAGCTGGGATGGAAAATCGTCCCCTGCACCCAATACAAGATATCTCTTGCTCAGTATTACCCACAACAAGCCGTAAAGGAGAGATATTATTTTTGAGAACCAGGTTATTCATAGGTTATTTAAAGGCATTTTTACACCTGTAGACTGATTGAATTGTTTTAAAATAGGACTTAATTTGTTACAATGTTGCATTTTCTTCTTGGCTCGGTTTGCTTTCACAAGGCTATATTTCAAACCGTACTAAAATGTGTTTATACAAGACACATGCGTGTACAACTGTCCCCTTATTGGTCAGAGTTTGCTCTGCGTCATCCATTAAAGTGATTGACAAGTTCGCTTCATGAGCATATTATTGTGGCTTTTTTAGTACCTACTGTCGAGACACACACAAGCTGTCATTCCCGGTGTTAAATTATATAGTACATTCATATTAATTAAATTGCGTGTCGAGACACATGCAAACACTGTATGAATGTTATAATGCAGCTAGAGCAGGAATCAAGGCTTCGTCAGGACAGCGTTCTTGCATGGAGAAGTGCGATTACACAATGTTTTAAGATGAAGAGGTGCTTTTTGGTTTTTAACTGCATGCAGTTGCCTAACTAATGTGCTCACTCACAGAATCAAACACTGCTGCATTTTATATAAGACATTTCCCGTTATGAAATATGATATCGTTTGGGTCGTTGGTCTGTTGGGTCGGATTTCTTTCACACCACAAGTGAACCACCCCAGAGTTTGTTTGCAATCGGGCCGAGAACACCTCGTTCAGAAGATCTTGGAGCGATTGTTTTGGTGTGAGTCTGCGCGCGACTGCCGTGTTCACATATGCCTAAATGAACCGAGCCAAGGGAGAAAATGCACCAGGTTCCGAAACAAATGCTCAGGTGTGAAAACACCCTAAGCCAAATTTCTTTGGCGTGTTTGCCACAGTCAAAAAAAAGACATTTTCAGCATTAAAAGTATCTTTTGAAAGGGACCTCTAATTCAGTGCTTTTCACAATACATATTGCTCAAGTGGTTGGTGATTTTTAACATAAAAAGTAAGGTAAAAATGTGCATCCTGTTTTATTTATCCAGGCATATCATAAACATGATAAGATGAAATAATTAAAACATTTCTTACAGTTCATTGTCGTTTCCATAGTTTTTCAGGCTGTTACCAACACGAATCTGTACTCCTCTTATTCGCTCTTGGCAACAGTCTTCACGATTGGTGATCATAACCTTGCTTACATTGTAGACTTCTTTGAGGTCGACTCTCCACCATGGATTAAACTCGGATTTAGTGTGAGAGCATGAGCCACTATGGTAATTTGCATCTCTTTTGCCATCCACTGCATTTTCAGCAGCTCCGTTTAGGTCATATGTGGAGGACTGCACAGCTGTGGCTTTATAAGCAAGATTACCTGTTCAATATAAAATGAAATTGAGGGGGGTCAAAAATCTTTAAAACAATACAAAGTAATAAAAAGGATCACAAAATCAGAATCACAAGCTTTCAATGATCTTATTTCAGACCATAATGTTAATTTAATCTAATTCATTTGTTATATAAGCAATGGTTGCTTATATCTAGGCATTTCTTTATTATTAAACTTACCTTCAAAATCAGCAAAGCACTGCCCAGAAAAAAGTGTGAGCAACAAAATCACATGTACGTCCATTTTGATCTAGGCTACAACTTAATACAACACATAATCTTAGCAGATAGAGAAAGTATTGTGTCTCACATGAGGTAAAATGATAACCAAACAGATCGTTTTCATTTAAATACTGTAAAGTAGGAGTTTTTTTTTTTATTATTTTTTTTTTTTAAAGTCTCTTATCTGTACAAACACAGTAGCAAACCATGACTCTTGAACCTTGGTCCTCTTACCCCACACTCTTGTCGGGAATACAAGTCAACTCAGCCCAGCCTAGCTGTGTCCTCTTCTATAATAGGCTACTGCATGTTAGCTTTGACAAGAAATGACACAAGCAAACATCAGTGTGAGTGTGGGAGTTCCTGGCATCCCTGTCAAATCAATAATGCACTGCCCAGAAAAAAATGTGAACAACAAAATCACATGTATGTTAATTTTGATCTACGACATTAAAAATACAACACATAACGTTAGCAGATAGAGAAATTAGTGTGTCTCAATAGAGCTACTTCTTAATTCTTCCTCATCTGTTTTCTATTTGGTTTCCCCTGTGATCTTGTTTGAATATGTGTTTGTAGAATGAGTTCAAGAATGTGTTGAAAAATCAGATCAACTATACCATCTTACCCACTGCTGTTTAATCACATTAGAGAAAATTTCTGTTTTTTTTTTTTTTCTCTCTCTCTCTTATCTGTACAAACACAGTAGCAAACCATGACTCTTGAACCTTGGTCCTCTTACCCCACACTCTTGTCGGAAATACAAATCAACTCTTCTATAATAGGCTACTGCATGTTAGCTTTAACAAGAAATGCCACAAGCAAATATGGTTGCCATACATCCGGATTTTGTCCGGACAGTCCGGATTTTAAGCCCCCTGTCTGGCGTCCGGCGAATCTCTAGAATCTTTATTAGGACGCAGCAGCATAGCGTCTAATACCGTAAGATCTGGTCAAACAAACGATTGTCTGAAAGCTGTGTCAAATAAATATCTGATATATCATTGGTTAAAAATGTAAACAAGCCTGCTGGCTACATCATATCATCACGTTTTATGTATTTCTGTTTTTTTTTTCAGAAATCCAGAAATGTTATGTTTACTGGCACTGTGCCAGTCTGCCAGATTATTTTATTTTATTTTATTTCCAGAAGTCCAGAAATGTTATGTTTTCAGGCACTGTGCACTTTGCAAGATTTTTTTGAAACAGACATCACAATGTCTTGAATAAATACAAATACTTTTTTGCCTCTCCTGTTACACATAGGTCTACATCAAATTGTCCGGCAATGAATAGAGTAGGCTTTTTCAGAATCACTGCATCATGATACCATCGACATAATGGACAAAATTGTATTACGAGTACATTGTAGTTGCGAGTACACTATGTCCTATGCAATTATTCTTGCCTCACTAAATGCCGCAAAGTGTCCTCCTTTTTGGTGTTATGGAAATGGCCACCCTACAAGCAAACATCAGTGTGAGTGTGAGAGTTATCACCAAAATTAAACAAAAAGTAATAAAATGCAAATAATCATTACAAATAAGTTCATCATTACACAATCGGTATATTATGGAAGCCCGTTTCCGCCACAGTTGAGTAAAAAAATATAATTCTGTAAGTCATAATAATGAGAAACTTTCTCGTAATTATGACTTAGCATCTCATTATATTGAGAAAGTTTCTCATAATAATGACTTAGTATGTCAGAATAATGAGAAAATTTCTCGTAATTATGACTTATTTTCTCGTAATAATGACTTAACATCTCATAATAATGAGAAACGTTCTCGTAATAATGACTTATTTTCTCGTAATAATGACTTAGTTTCTCATAATAATGACTTATTTTCTCATAATAATGAGAAACTTCTACACATGCGCATAGCAGCGGATCAGTGACACACTAGCGACATCCGCTGGTCAAATGCGAGAACTCCGCAACCATGGCACGTTCTGCCAAAGTGTAATCTATTATGTCATTAAATAAATAACATTATTGATAAATTATCAGTAGCCTGTATGAGACGGGATATAGTTGTTTATTCATTTGTAACATTCATTTGTATGTTTGTGTATGAACAAGCAGAAACACAGAGTGGTGATCCATGGATTTCAAACAGATAGAGGAATGATAAGACAGCACACACCTACATATCCAACTCTGTTAAAGAACGCTTCACCTGGACAGCTGTCTTTTGCATACATTCTAATGAGTCATAAACATCTTAAAAGGTGTTTTCTGTAGGAATATCGCTGGAATGAAGGTTTATGACTGGCCAAGTGCTTTAGGACCCGGTTTATATTAGAAAAGCTTTCCAGTGCCTATGTCTAGTCTAATAATTTGTGATATTACAGTTTTTAACCTAGAAGCAGTGCTTTAGTAAATAGTTTATAATCCGTATTTAGTAGTTGTCACAGACACACCAGGCTCAACCATGTGTGCGTCAGAACTGTTTACTCCCGCTGACATTCCCACGGGCGCTGCATTTTGCAAAGTCACAAGAGGGCGCTGTTGCGCGTTCTACACTCTACAAGCTCGCGCAACAGCACTTCAGACTGCTTCAAAGTGATTCTCAATCAATGAAAAGCACAGATTTATGCCAAGCGATTACTAATGAACTCAAGTTGATGAATTATTACAATGTCTACTTCATAGCCTTTATATAAAATGTTTTATACGGTTGTTTTATCATCTGAAGGATCAGCCTGCAATAGTACAAACATTTCAAAATAAGAGTCCCGGTGTGTTGCGGGCTTGTTTATACTTAAAAGTCACACGCTAAGTTTTTTCTTTTTCTTCTGGGCATCTCCCCCACAGGAAGAAAAGACTAATAACATTATTTGACATATATTATTCATTACATGAATTTTACTCTGCATCAACAAAAAAATAAATTGTTTCAAAGACTACCACAATGTCTAGTGTGAGTTCCTCTATGTAGCAGAACAGATTTTTGGATAAGCAAAGACCTGTGGTGTTTTTCGTGGTGTTTTTTTCAGTCGTGAATTTGGCCTTGTGTTCTTGTTTTCATTGGCCAAAGTGTGTTTGATATAGGTATTTACTTTATTAGTCTCTGGCCCTGTACTACTGAGGTAACTTAGTAAAATATATTATACAAATGAATTTATTTCAAGGCTTTAGCCAAATACAGGACTGTCACCATTCTCCATCTACAAAGTCACTCAGAGAACCAAAGGGTCATTTTTGACCCAGCATTTTTTTAACCCATACACCCAGAGGGTCATTTTTGGCCCATCGTTTTTTGAACTAGCTCAGAGTCGCTAATTTATCCAAAAATAAATTTCTCCCCCACAGGAAGAAAAGACTAATAACATTATTTGACATATATTATTCATTACATGAATTTTACTATTAAAATCTGTGTCCTATTCACTGAGACAGACACTATATGACAGCAAGGAGAACATGGGAAAAGGATAACCATTTAAATGCTGTAATTTTGCATAATTTACAATGCATAATAATGCATTGCAATATTATGCAATATTAGTATGTAATTAAATGTAATAGTATGCTATGTAATTAAAATTAATTTCAATTAATAAAAATACTGTTAAAAATCACACATTATTTGTTTGTCACATGTAGTAGACCATTTTTGTGCAATGGGTAATAGGAGGATTTTTCACCCGGCTACCACCGCAAGTATATTTCAAACCTGTGGGAAGCACTGTATTTACATATATTAATTTACTTGCGAAAAACAAAAAGCTGAAAAAACACATCTCCTGCCTATACAACCTGAGATGCTGGGAAAGGCTTCAGCCTCCCCAGGACCCTACATATGACAAGCGCTTCAGAAAATGTATGGAATCGATGGATGGATGGATGGATGTAGTCCTCCCTCTCTCTGTCTCTCTTTTTTCCCCACCAATGTGTCTTCCTTGATCTATGTTTCCACACAAAATCATTCTAAAGCTATCTCAATTTACAGAAAGATGACTGAAAAAAATAAATAAAAAGAGACTAAAAATAGGACACTTTCAGCTGCAATTAGTTTTGCTTGATAATTATATTTACTTTTATTGTAAATATTCTGCTAAGATTTTATATTTCAATATAATTCCTGAAGAAATGCAGAGTTTGCCATCATTCATTTGAATGTGCTTTTATCAGTTTTGAAAGCATTGTGATAGCCTTCGAAAAATCTGCTGCAAATATATAGTGTTTTGCTGATGGTGAAGTATGAATGACAAAAGTGTTCATGGATTTTGGAAAATGTGGTCAATGAATGAAAAAAAAAAAGGAAATTAGCTGTAAAAGCTCTTCCTCTTCCCCTTTTGCACTGATAAATTTGGCCTTACATCACTTCACTAATTATACCTCGGACATACATGAAATCAAAGAGTAATTTATATAGTAATGTATGCGTATTTGGTGTGCTGTGGGTGAGGGCTCCAAGCTCGAAATTTGGCCCAAACCCAGAGTACTTACCCTCCTTGACTGGGATAGAAACCAGCAAGAGTGAGGTGATGGGGTGGTGGAGGGATGCTGTGAAACTTGTCATATAACACACATATTACATGCCTAAGAAACATCTTTAAAATGCTGGCAGTAAGTTAGCCAGTTTGTTCTATAACAGGAAGGATGTGGCATCTGGGTCTGCTATACCACTGCCTTCCATTCAAGGATGCCACTGAACATTCAGTTCTTCTTCTCAGTGGGCACAGGCACACCAAACATTCCTTTGCGTCATAAAATGTAGAAATCTAGTCTTTGTCATTTTGATTTAAGATGATCATTTTATGTTATTTTGCATCGTTGTATAGCCCTTTGTCTGCCCTAGATTGTGGGTTTTATAACATATATGTGTTATATATGTGCTTTTATAACATTTAGCTCTGCACATGAATCCCAATACATTATGCAAATGACAAGGACTAAACTTCTTCAACACAGGAAATGTGAAGGAGAAGAACTGAAGAGTGAAACTGAGTTAGTGCACAGTGTGTTAGAAAGGACAATAGTTTGAGGCATGATGAAGCTCCTTCTGCTGGTTGTAATGTTATCTTTACGTAAGTACATTGTTTTCTCCCATGTTTTATTTTTAACTTTACAATGTGTAGAGAATAAATAATATAATAAAAATAATCTGTTCATTTTTTTTTACCCAAATAAATGTTATGACGCAGAGAGTGGATTACTAGAGGGGATTACTGTACCAACAACAGAATTCACATATGAGGATTTCAGTCAGGTGAATCAGTTTTTTTGCTTTGATGTTTGTGAATGTATGTATATAATGCACACACACACACACACACACACACACACACACACACACACACACACACACACACACACACACAGAATGGAAATATAGTTTGTCTGCCATCTCTCAGCCCTGGCTTAGATCTACTGTTGTATAGAAAAATATTTTTACATTTAATTTATGAGCTTTTTATGTGCCTTTGTTGGACAGGAGTTTGATGACTATTACACTTTTTGGGAGCCAGTATATCACAATACGGAAAGTATGATCTATTTTTGTTTTCGCCGTTCTCTAACTTTACTAAAGGTCCTTGAAATACAATTTAAAAAGCCCTAATCTCAAAACTGCCATGTTTTAAGTTGAAGTGATTCTGCCTAACTGTTTTTAGCATTGTTTATGTATTTTAGTAAAAACAGTAGAATTCATTTAAAAGCAACATCCATTACTTTCCTCAAAACAACAGCACTGCATCATCTGCTGTCCTTTTGAAACATATTACTTTATTATTAAAGTATGGTTTGTATATTATTATGTTAGTTATTGTCAGACTGGTGTTTAAATTGAACATAAATAATGTATCGAGATGTGTGCAGCTATTATTTAAATATCCAGTGCCAGCACATTAGAAGTTGAAGATGCACTGTATTGTTGGTACAATTTTAGCTGGAGAAATTTGTAAAATGTTCATATTTCACCGGCATGTTGATGTTTCAGATATTACAGTGCCGAACATCACAGTGTACGGACAGATGGAGGACAGAGAGCATGATAGTGTGATAGTGCTGTGCATGTTTAACCCAATAAGATACAGTTGGCAGATGCAATCTTTCGAGCTGTCTGTGGAGAGTGAACTGAACTACACCAAGGAAAACCTCAAATGCACTTTAGATGGAGAAATGTGTGTGTTTATGGTCACGGTGAGTCCACCTGCTTCCTTCACCTGTGTGCATGAGAGTCATTCCAATGGAGAAGTCAAGAACCTGAGCAGCCACACCTACAGTTACAAGCGGTCAGGTAAAACAAACACATCTCTGCTAGGACATTTATATGTTACTCCCTGCATTATACAATACTGGCATGTTTGCATTTCACTATTTTGACTTTTTTTTCCATCTTACTCTCTCTACCTCTGTTTCATCTTCATCTAATGATGTTTGGAAAGCATAATAGCCATTTAACAACTTATGCAGCTGATCACTGAAGAGTCTGTATGCAACTGTATATTTCAATGCATACAAGACAAAGCGTCGTTTTGCCTTTCATTGCATTTTTCAGTCTTGGATCATCACAAGGAAGGAGTATCTTTATTCTACATCTGCTTTTCCTCCTTCATTGTTGTTGTTCTCGTCATCATGACTGCAGCAGTGATCATGAGCACCATCAAAGCTAAAGGTGTGTTTCACCATATTAACAGTTTTATATTTAAGGGATAGTTCACCCAAAAATAAAAATTCTGTCATTAATTACTCACCCTCATGTCATTCCAATCTTCATATTCAGAACACAAATGAAGATCTTTTTGATGAAATCTGAGAGATTTCTGTCCCTCTATTGAAAGCTACATAACTACCATTTTGATGCTTCAAAAAGTTCATAAAGAGATCGTAAAACTAATCCATATGAATTGAGCGGTTTAGTCCAAACTTTATAAAGAGACTCAATCACTTTGTGTGATGAACAGTTTGAATTTAGGCTTTTATTCACATATAAACATTCATCAACTCACACCTCAGGGCCTCATTTTTGGGGCGATTAATGTGAAGTGAAATGGACATGTGAAACTGCCGTTATTACCAGCATTCCCGGATTGACTTTATCATTTATATTTTTCTTCTACTGTTGTTTTTTTACCTCTTGCGAGTTTAAAATTGTGATTTGTGAGAAATGCTGATTTTCTCCCCTGATTACTTGATTTTTTTGAAAATATATTCTATTGATCTGCATCTAGTGTTATGTTATGATTTAAAGTGGTGTGTTTTCCTTAATTTTATGTAACTGGTGGTATATTTTGTACCTTTTTGTGATAGGATTCAACCTATCTGGTGCCCAAATTTAACTTACTTCAACTGAAATTATTTTGGACGGGCCACCACCGTTATAGTGTGTACGCACAGATTTGATCTTAGAGTGTGCGTACGCTTAAATCCACACCAGCGCTCATATTTATAAAAACGGTCTTTGACGTGGGTAAGTGCTTAGAGCCAAGTCAGGGTCTGAGTAGACGTACTCACTTTTCCTGGTCAGATTAATACAGGTTTTTGGAAATCTAAGCTATTCTTGCAGCTCTACAATGACTGGTCATCTATTATTTATAAATGACGTTAATTAGGTGTCATTTACAATGTAGAATAATGAAACCATTCACATCTGAAAGAGAGGCATACACTCGTTTTCTGTGTGTACGTTTATTCTATGAATCACCCGTACGCACATTTGAGAAATGATTGTAAGATCAAATTCAGGATGGTTTCTGTGCAACATTTTATAAATGAGGCTCCAGTTGTGTAAACAGAAGCTCAAGAAAGTTTGCTTGATGCGTGCGAGAACCAGTGAGGTTCATTCTTGTTACGCAGCACGTTTGAGCTTCCGCAAGAGGTTTGTTCTCGAGCATCAAGCAGTTACGGTTGAGCTTCTGTTTATGTTCACTGATCAATGTTTATACCTGAATAAAAGCCTGAATGAAATCTGTTCATCATATAAAGTGATCGAGTCTCTTCAGAAAATTTGGACTAAACTACTCAATTCATATGGATTAGTTTTACGATCTCTTCATGAACTTTAAAGCGTCAAAGTGGTATGTAGCTGTCAGTGGAGGGACAGAAAGCTCTCATGCGTTTCTGAAGAGTTTGTGTTCAGGATTAGATTTGATCTTTATCTTCAGTCATTTTTCAGCACACACACTAACCCAGTGAACTCTTTGTACTTTTGTTAACACAGACCCCATCAACCACACCACAATTGTTACAGACAATGACTACATGGATGCATAAATAATCAGAAGACTTTCTGAAGAGAGAAGAGCAGACCTGAAGAGGAAAAACAAACTTTTACTGTAAAAAAATATGAATTAAAAATATGATTATTTTAAATAGAATTTTACAAAAAAAGTTCCTTTGTTGAGATTTTCTTTTATATTTTACATGATGATTTTATGTAAATATAAAAATTTTATTTTCTGATTGATTTCTGTCTACAGTACCTACAGCAGAGGGCAGTAGCTGTTATATTCCACAAATATGTCTTAAAAACCATTACTTGCATGAATTACTAGAGAATGTGAATTTCAGATGTTAATTAAAATTTATACATGATTATTGCTTACACATAATTGTTTAATTGTGTGTGTGTGTGTGTGTGTTCAATACTCACTGCTGTGTGTGTGCGCTAACTGCAATATAGCATGATCTCATGTTGCAGTAACAGGGTTTGTAATGTAAATGTATTACACTGTAAAAAATGCTTTTCTTGTTTAGTGTTTTTAGTTTTTCCTCCGTAAAAAAAAAAAAAAAAAAAAAAAAAGTCACGTCCACACAAGCATGTTTAAAAAAACAAACAAAAAAAATATGTTATAAAGCTCTGTCAAAAGCCTTGTAGGACAATCAGAAGCCTGGAAAAAAGTTTATTACCCGTTCCAGTAGGCTTACAACATTGTCATTTTATTAAGCATTTTATTACTATTATTATTAATAATAATTCCATAAACCAGAAGGAGACATATCAGAACAATACAATGAGACATATTCATTCAAAGTAAAAAAACAAAACAAAAACATTATAATAAGTAGTGACCTGCATAGTATTGCATTCTGACGACTCTGTTCCACAATATAATAGGAGAACAGTGCATGTATATGTTGTAAGCCTTGTTAACACAGTTATGAGCAGCAGTATTTTGGCTACGATCGTCATTGCACAGACTCACCTCACGTAAACAAAGAAGATCAATTTGACGTCAAACAAAGGAGATAATCCTGATCCTGATCTAAACCAGGTTTGATTTATCTGGATTTGTCAACATTAAACCTACTCTGACACTCAGAGTTTGTTCGACTAGCTTCATGCAACAGGCCTCGGAGATTCTAAAAAAATCTTCACCCAAAAAGGTTTGGTTTCAGTAACCGGATTCAGCGTTTTTGTGTGGACGGATGGCCAAACCACATAGAAAAAGCCGTGGTTTTGAAAATACTCATGTTCATATTGACAGGGCCTAAATATCTAAAAATTCTTAAATCCAGATGCTTTTACTAGATAAGGAAAATGACATAAGATATTTTTCTTGCTTTCTGAAAAAAATTAAATCCAAATGAAGTAAAAACAAGCAAAATTATCTGCCAGTGTTGTAAGAAAAATAATCTTGTTTCCGTTTGAAATCTTGTTTCTTGTTTCTGTCCCAAACATAAATATAGAATGCATTGCGGCATGAAGCATGTCACTATTGTTGAGATTTATATTTCTACGTAAGAGGATCTATGGTTGGAAAGATGCTTGAGAAGCTCTGCAGTGGTCAACCTGAAGCTTTCACCTGCACACCCACTGAAGCTATGAAGGGTTGAGCCCTGAGAGACTGGTTTGCTGTGGGAAGAGGTATTAGAGAGGCCAGAGGGTCTGATCAACCTGTGGCCTGAGTGGGTCCTAACGCCCCAGGACAGTCGCAATAAGCTGTACTATATAAAGGGTGTAAAATAGTCCATACACCACATCGCATACTGCCCAATTACCCCAGTATAGTTGTCATAAACTGTACTGAATAAAGGGTGTAACCCTGGGGCAAAAATAATCCCTACATTACATCACATAGTATGTAGATAGTTAGTCTGAACCACTCCAAGCGGGACTCAAACCCTTGTTGCTGGCATGGGAGACAGGCCCACTAACAAGAACACCAAAGACCGCAGTTTTTTTTTTGCACAGGTTTACCTGCACGGTTCTCACTAGCTGGTCTCAGTTACAAGTCCACCAACTAACTGTACAGTTTGATTAATTTGTCAGACAAAACGGCACATTGAGCATTATGATTGGTCAGATCACCTGTCAGTCCAACTCCCAGCAAAGGATGAATTGTTGATAGCACTTCAACATGTTGGGAAATTTTTTTTATTATTATTTGCATTACACTTGTGATGGGAGAAACAAAGCTTTTCAAATCTTCAACAGAATTGAACCAATTGCTTTGCAAAATGATTCACTGTTTCGAAGCATTTGAATCACCACACACGAACGCACAGCCTTGGAAAGTATACTTCATACTGTATACTGTATACTGACTCGTACGCATACACAGGCGTTTTACGTTTGCTCAGTTTTAAGCAATCTCTCACCACAAGTTACTTTCTAACCTCTTCGCACAATCTTAGGCCCCCCATTATCACTGTAGATTGCATGCATGCGTTTCCAGTCTGTTCTGTTTATGCAGTTTTTCTTTGACTACCTTTTGAATCGACACCCCCAGGGCACGGTTGCCACCTTGTGGATAAAATAATTACTGCAAAAAATTAATTGCGCATGTGTGACCCATGCATAAAAAGTATGCGTGATTACAAAAATTTGGCAGTGTGTATACTCTTCTGATGACGAAATTCACGTCACGCACACTGTACACTGACCTCATGTACACGTAAAAAGTGAACTATCCTTTGGGATTTAAGAACACAGTCTCTAACATCCTTTGCTAGTGCGCCTCTTGAGGTCGGGGAGAGAGGTTTACCTATACAGCTCTCAACTATCTGGTCTTCATTAAACCTCACTCCCATCTCATGGCACTAACATAACCCCACCCAGTCCTAATCGCCCCGCTCTGAGTGGACTCAAACATGGATCACCAGCATGGGAGGCGAGCACGCTAAAAAAACTGACCAATATCTCATAATTGAACATAACCGACCGACATTAAGATCTCGTAACTGAACAAAACTGACCGTCATTGAGATTTTGTAAATAAAAAAACCTCCTTGATTGAGGTCTCATCACAGAATAAAACTGACTGACCATCATTGATGTAACGAAGGCGGGACTCAGGTAGGGATCCAAATGCAAAGCTTTATTTACAGTGAGCATTGTCATACAGGCAGGGTCAAACGGGAGCAAACGGGAACAACAAGGAACAGGCAGAATCGTAGTCAGGGTGCAGGTGATGGTCAGGACAGGCAGCAACGGGTCAACAAACAGGAAACAGGCAGGAACGGTAACACAGGACAGGCAGACAGGATATAACGCTTGGTAATGCAACACAGGGAAAACAAGACCTAGCAGTGAGGTGGTGTGTGTATGAGTCTTTTATAGTCCGTGTAATGAGCTGCAGCTGGGTGTGGTGATTAGTGATTAGTGTGAAGTGTGTGCAGGTGAGTGGCAGAGAGGATGATGGGAGATGTAGTCCGGGATGTGACAGGAACAGACGTGATCGTGACATAACGCCCCCCTCCCGGAAGGCGCGTCCTCGCGGTGGGTGCATTGGAGACTGGCGTGTCGACAGGAACGAGGTCCCCAATGCAGATCCAGGAACCCGGGCAGCCATGGAGGGTCAGGAGCCTCGGGCGGCCACGGCGGTTCAGGTGGTTCAGGCGGCCACGGCAGGTCAGGTGGCTCAGGCGGCCACGGCAGGTTGGAGTCTGTAAATGACCACGATGGGTCAGAGTCCATAAATGGCCATAACAGTTCAAAGGCCGATGACGGCAGTGACCGGGCAGGGTCCCCACCCACAAGCTCCCTACCCTCAGGTATACTGCCCCCCCCCAAAAAGTTCTTAGGGATTTCAACGGGGACCGTGGCGGGTTCGTGGGCAAGGAGTTTGGGCGGTGCCGGAAGAGAAAGGAGCACAGGTGGCGCCGGCAGGGCAAGGACCACAGGTGGCGCCGACAGGGCAAGGACCACAGGTGGCGCCGACAGGGCAAGAAGCACAGGTGGCACCGGTAGGGCAAGAAGCACAGGTGGCGCCGACAGGGCAAGAAGCACAGGTGGCGCCGGTAGGGCAAGAAGCACAGGTGGTGCCGGCAGGGCAAGAAGCACAGGTGGCGCCGGTAGGGCAAGAAGCACAGGTGGCGCTGGCAGGGCAAGAAGCACAGGTGGCGCCGGCAGAGTGAGGAGCTTGGGTGGCGCTGGCAGGACAAGACGCTTGGACGTAAGAGGGGGAAGAACAGAAGGAGCCTTCTTCCTCCTCCTCCTCCTCTTCCCAGGATGAGGCAATGGTTCACCGGTTGGAGCATGTTCAGTAGCAGACTCACTGGCTGAAGTGGGTTCTGGAGCGGACTCAATGGCTGGAACGCCCCCCACATCCTTGAGCACTGCAGGGGCGGCCATCTTGCCCGTGGACCCTGGCAAAGCAGCCATCTTGTCCATCGCATCCAGGGCGCTTGAGTCCATAGCAACCGGCGAACTTGAGAGCGTTGCGGCCGGCGAACTTGAGAGCGTTGCGGCCGGCGAACTTGAGAGCGTTGCGGCCGGCGAACTTGAGAGCGTTGCGGCCGGCGAACTTGAGAGCGTTGCGGCCGGCGAACTTGCGTGCGAAGTGGCCAGCTGAGGCTTCGGAATGCCAGCTGCTCGAGCTGAAGTCAGTGGAGGATCAACCACACTAGAACGTAGTCCTCTGCGCCCTTGGACAGATCCAGAGACAGGACGTGGCTCTGGGCGATCGGCGGAGACGTGACGTGACTCTGGGCGATCGGCGGAGACGTGACGTGACTCTGGGCGATCGGCGGAGACGTGAACTGTTGTTGTGACGGTAGCCGCCATTTTGTGAGTGTTCATTGGCGCGGCAGCCATTACATAATTCACCGTGGTGTCGCATTTCTCCGCGACACCCACAGTGAATGGAGAGCCCACAGTTAATAACGCATAATCCATAAAACCGCTGAGTGATAAACGTGGTCCTTCTTGTCGTAGTTTATTTTGGAGTGGCTGGTTAACGCCATCACAAAAAAAGTCTATCAAGACACAGTCAGGCAAATCTGAATAGTAAGCAATGTCCAGAAACTTCTTAATATGGTCCTCCAGGGTACAGTTACCTTGACGAAGGTGGATGAGACGTACTGCGGGGTCCATGCTGAGACTGGAAACGCTCACAGAAGCTGCTGGATCTGGGTAGGGCTAGGTCTTCTGTAACGAAGGCGGGACTCAGGTAGGGATCCAAATGCAAAGCTTTATTTACAGTGAGCGTTGTCATACAGGCAGGGTCAAACGGGAGCAAACGGGAACAACAAGGAACAGGCAGAATCGTAGTCAGGGTGCAGGCGATGGTCAGGATAGGCAGCAACGGGTCAACAAACAGGAAACAGGCAGGAACGGTAACACAGGACAGGCAGACAGGATATAACGCTTGGTAATGCAACACAGGGAAAACAAGACCTAGCAGTGAGGTGGTGTGTGTATGAGTCTTTTATAGTCCGTGTAATGAGCTGCAGCTGGGTGTGGTGATTAGTGATTAGTGTGAAGTGTGTGCAGGTGAGTGGCAGAGAGGATGATGGGAGATGTAGTCCGGGATGTGACAGGAACAGACGTGATCGTGACAATTGAAATGTCTCAATGAAACAAAACCGACCATCTTTGAAATCTCATAAAGGAAGAAAACCCACCATCACTAAAATCTCGTAATATAACAAAACCATCCGTCTTTGAAATCCTGTAAAGGAACAAAACAGAATGTTATTGAAATCTCACAAAGAAACAAAACCGACCGTCACTGAAATCTTGTAATGAAACGAAACTGACTATCATTGAAATCTCACAATGGAGCAAAGTTGATCATCATTAAAATCTTGTAATGGAAAAAAATGAACTGTTATTGAAATCTTGTAACCAAATACCGACACTGAAAACCAACCGTCATTAAAATCTTGGGACCCACTTTATATTAAGTGGCCTTAACTACTATGTACTTACATTTAAATTAATCATTTGATACAATGCACTTATTGTGTACATACATGGTTTTAAATTGTACTTATATTTTAAAAACACCTGCATGTAATTACATATGTAATTAATTTCTGTAATTACATTTATAATTACACTGTTGACCCATCCCTTACACCTTACCCCTACCCTTAAACATACCCATACCACCAAAGCTTTCCCTAACCTTACCCGTATCCCACCTCAATAGCTGCAAACATGTTTTGCAATTCAATATGAACCCAATAAGTACATTGTACTTATTTTTTAATGCAAGTACGTAGTAGTTAAGGCCACTTAATATAAAGTGGGACCAAATCTTGTATTGAAACAAAATCGACCATTATTAACATGTCGTAATGGAACAAAACTGACTCTGAAAACTGACCGTCATTGAAATCTCATCACAAAACAAAACCAACAGTTTGAGATCTCATAATGGAATAAAACTCATAAAGAAACAAAACTGTCTTTGAAATCTTGTAACAGAAGAAAACTGACCATCATTAAACTCTCATAATGAAACCAAACTGACCGTCATTGAAATCTCATAATGGAGTTAAGTTGGTCATCATTAAAATCTCGTAATGAAAAAAAACACAACTGTTATTGAAATCTTGTAACCAAATAATACCGACACTGAAAACCAACCGTCATTAAAAATCTTGTATTGAAACAAAATCGACCATTATTAAAATGTCGTAATGGAACAAAACTTACTGACAATGAAAACTGACTGCCATTGAATCTTGTAAAGAAACAAAACTGACATCACTGACATCTCGTAACCGAATAAAATTGACCGTCATTGAAATCTTGTAACGTAACAAAACCAACTAGCTTTGAAATCTCATAACAGAACAAAACCGACTGACACTGAAAACCGACCATCATTGAAATCTTGTAAGATAACAAAACCAACAGTTTGAAATCTCATAACGGAATAAAACTTGTAACAAAACAAAACTGTCTTTGAAGTCTCGTAACAGAAGAAAACTGACCATCATTGAAAACTGACAGTCAATGAAATCTCATAACCTAACCAAACCGCCCGTCACTGAAATCTTGTAAAGGAACAAAACTGACCATCATTGAGATCTTGTAAAGGAACAAAACCATCCGTCACTGAAATATCATAATAAAACAGAACTGACAGACATTAAGGTCTCGTGAAAGAATAAAGAAACAAAATCGACCATTATTGGAATCTCAACTTGTCAACAATGGTGACAATCAACAAAATCAACAAAACAAGTGAACATCACAAAACAAGTTACTAAAATCACATCAATGCTTTTTGTTGACTGTCACCATTATACACTGAATCTTGATGTCTGTGTAAGTCTACATGATACTGTCTAAATAATTTCTGTATAATCCCTTTTATAGGACAAAAGTTTCATGCATAGAACATTTACTCACTTTAAATGCACATTGCCCACCATGCACAGTTGTCCTAAAGCCACTGGGGTGTTGGGGAAGCTGGGGCTTGGGCCCGTCTTTGCTGCTTGTAGCTATATTTTGAGTTTTTTTCTGGCATCTTTCTGATGTAGTTGATGTAGTTTCAGCGGCTGGAAGGGAATGGTTGGATGGAGGGGGCAGCTGCTCATCATCCTCAAATGTCATACACCCTTCATTCAAAATGACATAAAAATAGAAAAATTTCCAATTTTTGGCCAATTTTTATCTAATTGACCAAATTCCTGTTGCCACCCAAATGTATTATAGCGGGCATCATGTCAAACTTAGTTGGTAAACAGCAGGCTTAATATCTCTTGAGAGGCACTTCTACTTTGCTCCATGCACTCTGCATGTTTTGTTTTTAAGACAGGAAATCACTATATCAGTCTCAGTTGGTGCCACATGAGTGTCACAGAAAGCTGTAGCTCTCTAATCTGACATGATGAACTTGCTTTATATCCTTTTATTGGTCTTTTTCAGTAAGTGAATTATATTTCTTTGCCTCAGATTTTGTGCACATCTACTATGTGTAAGGACAGGAATCAATAAATATTTTGCTGTGTGTTTGTACAGATTCATCTGATGCATGGGACCCAGATTACTATACAACGACAGGTGCATCATCTAATGACTTTAATCTATACACTTTTCTGTCAGTATTCCTATATAATATTCCATTTTTTTTAAAGTGTAAGAATAGCAGTAAATATAATTATGCTGTGTTTTTGTACAGATTCTCCTCACGCATGGCAAACTACTGTTACTATTCCAGTGACAGGTGAATCATCCAATGACTTTAATCTATACACTTTTCTGTCAGTATTCCTATATAATATTCCAATTTTTTTTAAAGTGTAAGGATAGCAGTAAATATAATTATGCTGTGTTTTTGTACAGATTCTTCTCATGCACAGCAAACTACTGCTACTACTTCAGTGACAGGTGCATCAACTGACTATCTATAAATATTTATGTCAGTATTTCTGTATAATATTCCAAATTATTTTAAAATGTAAGGATATTGGTCAATATAATTATGCTGTGTTTTTGAGCAGATTCTCCTCATGCACAGCAAACTACTGCGAATACTTCAGTGACAGGTAAATCATCTAATGACTTTATCTATAAATATTTCTGTCAGTATTCTTATATAATATTCCAAAATATTTTAAAATACAAGGATATCAGTCAATGTCATTTTCCTGTGTTTTTACAGATTCTCCTCATGCATGGCAAACTACTGCGAATACTTCAGTGACAGGTGAATAATCTAATGACTTTATCTTTACACTTTTCTGTCAAAATATTTCAAAGTGTGAGGATAGGAGTCAATTTCATTTTTGCCTTCTTTTGTACTCATTCACCGGTCAATGGTACAACAGTTTAGCCTTCAAAAACAGGTACAGTACATCATCTCTACTTCTATATGAATAATAAGTCTATATGTTTATGTTTTACAGCTAGTGTTCTTTAAAAAAAAAAAAAATTAAGTGCAGTTTAAACTTGGGACATTTTTACTTGACTGACATATCTGTTAAAGAATAATCATCATAACATTCAATAAGCCTCAAAAATTGACTGGGAATTGGGTATTATACCATTAAATATCAGATAGGATCAACTGAGAAATTATAAATATGAATTAACTCAGTATGATTGTATAAAAACTCCTTATTTTTAATCAATTGTTCACAAAAAGAAAAAAAGAAAAAAAAGTTTCTAATGCTTATATATTTATTATTCCAACTGGTACAATTATGTTGAGAGAAATTACGATTATACACAAGATACCAAGAAAGTAATGCTTGTTTGTGAAAACTTGCAAGCTTTGAGGGTTTCTTATTATCAGTCACATTTCAATAAGATCCATGCGCTCACATTTGTTAATATTCATAGAAAGAACAGATACAGATGAAAATAACTGCAAACAATTCTTTTTCCAACTTGGAAAATGTTTACAGAAAATTCCATCAAATTAATACAATACATTGTGTGTGTGTGTATATATATATATATATATATATATATATATATATATATATATTATGGCAATATAACAATTTACGTGTGGTAGAAAAAATATACCAGATACTCATGAGATAATGCTGTTCAAGTACATCAGTCAGGTTTAGGTGATAGAATATATAGTATATCATTATTTATACAGAAAGTTCCCATAAAAAAAGGAAAATGAATAACTGAATACTCCTTATAACCAATTAACAATTCATTTACCACTGGTTCAAACTTCTGTACTTCATTTATATAGTTAATAAGGTGTTAACAAAGCATAAAAACATTATCAAACTGTTTTATGAGCTAATTAAACAAAAAAAAAAATTAAAATACTGAAATATTTATTATATAAATAAAAAAACAAGGATTGTCAATTTTGATTTCATGGTGACTTTCAGTGCACGATCAGTCTCAGCCTGTTGTTACCACTGACGCAGCATCTTCTGTCGCCTCTGTCAAACTTTTTTTGTTTGTTTTGTTTTCATTGTTATCCTTGTAAATTAAAATTATTAAAAATAAAAGTAAAAAAAAGAAAAAAAGAAAAATCACTCTCGAAGTGTTGAAATTTTGTTGCCCAAAGACTTTATTATCAGAGATACAAAGCCGAGTTGTATTTGGATTTGACGATCAACTGAGGCGTGGCTAATACATTCCAAATGTCACTATTATTTATCTTTTTTTTTAGTCTCTTCAATCTGTTGTTTTTAAGAAGTGGATAGGAAATGAGAGGCCTCACCATAGTGTAAAAACAGGAAACTCAGTTTAGCATATGTGAGCACATTCCATTCCTAGACAAGCCTTTTCACACAGTCAGATACACCGTCAAAACAAATTTGTTCAGTTTACTCAATTCAGTTGTGCAAACTTGTTGCCTTAATTCAATTAAGTAAGCTTAACTTAATTGTATCAAGTCACTCTCATTTAAGTTCTGTGATCTGAGGAATGCATAAAGTAATTGCTTTGTTTTACTGATTGTGGCTTTATTTTACCATTTCTTGTGTCAGTATTACCCCAACAATGACAGCAAATAAAATTGTATTGGTCTTTATAAGTTAGCAATAAAATATAATAAACCAAATTTCCACATGACGTCTAAATTAGTTATTTTAATTCTTTTTGGTTTAATGCCAAATTAGGTCACTTTCTAAAAGCAATCTGTTTAATATGTCTCTTCCTTTGAAACCACAAATAACTGTAATTTCCTGTTTGGAAATCAATTGGAAGAGAGTTACAATAATACAAATGAAGTTCCAAGTGCACAAACAAAGGGAACACTATCACTAATATGAGAGAGTAGTAGGCAGTACAGATTACTAAATTGTTGTAAGTTCAACAAAGTCTTGGACATTAAGTAAAGTTTACTAAAAAAGGATAGTTAGAACAACTGTTAGGTTTTGCAATGTTTTTACTTTAAAATGGCTATATTCACATTGATTAATTTATATTCTGATTAATAAAAATATTTCACACTTGTTCCCACTCAGGGAAACTTCCCCTATATTGTTTATTAATAAACTTTACATAGTATCAAATGTGCTGCCTATTACAGTGTCTGTTTTCGTTTTCCACAGATTCAGATAGTACCTTCCTTATCTACAATGAGGACCGCAACAAATGTGTGTATGCCGTGAGTGCTACTGAAGTGCAGACTGCTCCATGCAATGCATCTTTCAAAGCTCAGCGTTTCCGATGGATTTCCTCTTCACGAATCATTAGCCTCTCTTTTAGTCTCTGCTTGGGGGCCGAGGAGATCGAAGACTGGGGCAAAATTATCCTTCTGCCCTGCAAGGAACTCAGCCCAGTGCAAACCTGGGAATGTAAAGATAAGACCTTGTTTGGATTGAAAGGACATCCACTGCACCTGAACTATGGACATGGGCAAAATATGATGTTGTTTACAGGAACAGGTCCTTTTAGTCGCTGGCTAATTTATGGGACCAAAGAAAATTTGTGTTCTCGTGGATATCAAGGTATGACTAAACCTTCACCTAAAAGATAGCAAATTTGGACAATCATTAAAATCTTATGGCTGCCAAAATGTTAAATTTATATCTAATATGTCTATCATGAATTTCCCTGTATGATGTTACCATTTAACTATGTGAAATACTTCCTTAGTTTTTCAGATCAAATCCTTAAACTATTATAAATTAAACTTAAACCCCTAATGTCATTTCTTTATGTTCTGCAGAGATGTTTAGTACCAGTGGTTATTCAGTTGGGAAACCTTGCCATTTCCCTTTTAAGTTTAATGGTAAGTGGTACGTTGATTGCACTGTGGATGGCAGGGAAGATGGTCGGCTGTGGTGCTCCACAGAAAAAGATTTCGACACGGACAGAAAGTGGGGCTTCTGCCCCAAAAAAAGTAAGGCAACAACTATTCACTACTCACTATACAGAAACATTGTACATTTTCCTGTTTCACACTTGCCGTCTGCTCGAGGGGGCCTTGTTTTGTAGATTTAAGCTTTCAGCAAATTATTTCATATTCATTTTCTTTTGTTAATGATGCAGTGAGATCCAGACAGACAAGCAATACATATTAATATTCAAAGTATTGTATCTAAAAAAGTTTGTGAAGATCAGAGTATAGAGAAGGGCCCAAAAGAAGATATTTGCAGAATGAAAAGATAGACAAGAAAGAAGGCTTGAGTCTTCCGAAACTAAACATTTTAAATGTTGTGCTTCTGTAACACGAAGGGACTTGGTAAAGTGCCTATTGAAGTTTTCTCTTTATTCTGACTTCTCTTTTTTATCCATTTATAAATGCACTAAAGACAAAATGTACCCTAGCAAGTTTTATCAGGGTTTATCCTTATGAGGCACACGGAATAACTCAAGCACGTGGTTTTAACACCTTTACAACATTTAAGAGAATTTTGCAGATCTTGCATTCATGTCTTTCATGTCTGCAGAGATGGAAACAGACACTGACTTTGATACCAAGGTACACCATGTAATCATTTCTGATGGAAAATACACCCACTTGATCTTACAGCACAGAAGAGACACAAAACATCTTACATTTGGAAATTGTAACGAAGGGAGACTCAGGCAGGGGATCCAAGTGCAGCATTTTATTAAAAGTGAGCATAGTCGTACAGGCTGGGTCGAACAGGGGCAAACAGGAACATCAGAGACAGGCAGGATCGTAGTCAGAGAACAGGCAGTGGTCAAAAGGCAGGCAGAAAGCATTCACAGTCCAGGAAACAATACACAATCCAAAGGTATGCGGCAGAGAATCATAAACGGGAAACAGACAAGGTCAAGAACAGGCAGGCAGGCAGGCAGGCAGGCAGGCAGGCAGGCAGGCAGGCAGGCAGGCAGGCAGGCAGGCAGGCAGGCAGGCAGGCAGGCAGGCAGGCAGGCAGGCAGACAGGGAATGAACGCTCGGAATTGTAACATGAGTTAGCAAGACTTCGCGGTGAGGTGGTGTGTGTGAAAGTCCTTTATAGTCCTGGTAATGAGCTGCAGCTGGGTGTGGTGATTAGTGTGGAGTGATTGTGGAGTGAGTGCAGGTGATAAGCAAGGGAGGATTATGGGAAATGGAGTCCGGAATGAACAGGAACGTGACAGGAGCAGGCGGTGATCATGACATAATGCCCCCCTCCTGGAAGGTGCGTCCTCGCGACGTAAACGGAACAGCTAGGGAGGGGGGGGTGGGTGCATTGGGGACTGGTATGCAGACATGAACAGGGTCCCCAATGCAGGTTCCAGGAACTCGGCCACCATGGCGGGTCAGGTGCCACGGGCAGCCATGGCGGGTCAGGTGCCACGGGCAGCCATGGCGGGTCAGGTGCCACGGGCAGCCATGGCGGGTCAGGTGCCACGGGCAGCCATGGCGGGTCAGGTGCCACGGGCAGCCATGGCGGGTCAGGTGCCACGGATAGCCACGGCAAGTCAGGTGGTTCGGGCAACCACGGCAGGTCAGGTGGCTTGGGCAGCCACGGCAGGTCAGGTGGCTTGGGCGCCCACTGCGGGACAGAGTCCAAAGATGACCACGGTGGGTCAAAGTCCATTAATGGCCCTAGTGGATTATAGTCCATGGGCGACCGTGACAGTTCAAAGGCAGATGACGGCAGTGGCCGGGCAGGGTACCCACCCACAAGCTCCCCACCCTCAGGTATACTGCCCCCCCCCCAAAAAGTTCTTGGGGAATTCAACGGGAGCCGTGGCAGGTTCATGGGCAAGGAGCTCGGGAGAAGAATCGGAAAAGCCTTCTTCCTCCTCCTCCTCCTCTTCCGAGGCTGAGGCGAGGGTTCTCCGGTTGGAGCGGGTTCTGGAGCGGACTCAATGGCTGGAACGCCCCCTATATCCTTAAGCTCCAAGGGGGCGGCCATCTTGCCCGTGGGCACTGGCAAAGCAGCCATCTCGTCCATCGCGTCCAGGGTACTTGAGTGCGTTGCAACCAGTGAACTTGAGTGCGTTGCAACCAGTGAACTTGAGTGCGTTGTAACCGGTGAATTTGAGTGCGTTGCAACCAGTGAATTTGAGTGCGTTGCGGCCGGCTGGCTTGAGTGCGAAGCGTTGGTTTCGGAATGCCAGCTGCTCGTGCCGAAGTCAACGGTGGGTCAGCCACGCTGGAACGCAACCCTCTCCGCTCCCTGACTGATCTAGAGACGAGACGTGACGGGGCTCTGGGTGATCAGCGGAGACGTGACGGGGCTCTGGGTGATCAGCGGAGACGTGACGGGGCTCTGGGTGATCAGCGGAGACGTGACGGGGCTCATGTACATATAATTGAATAGAGTAAAAATTATGCGTATTTGACATGCTGTTCGGGGTAGAGGGCTCTGAGCTCTGAATTTTGGACCAAACCCAGAGTACTCCCCCCGATTGTGGTAAAAATAGAAATGAGGAGATGAGGTGGAGGAGGGATGCTGATAAACTTTCAGATGAACAGAGGTAAGTCTGCTGAATTTATACCTTGGTTGAGTTGATTAACTGAATGTTCTCCTTGTGCTAATTAGATGAATTATCTGAACCTGCTCCTCCCAAACTTTGTTAATAAAACTGTTTATTAATTCTTCATTAAAAATAAAATGAATCATTTATCATCAGTTCTTTGTATTTCTGGATCTCACTGCATCAGTATCAGTGATACTGGCCGCCATTCAAAGTACTTAGTAAAAAGATGCCATTAAAAATATATATTTAAAATAACCCATCTTTATGTTGTTTCTACATGAAAATTCATGCTGGTGTGTTTTATTTCAGATGCCACAGTGCCCAGCATCACAGTGTTCAGGCAGATGCAGGACAGAGAGCATGTGATGGTGATGTGTTCATTTGGCAGGAGGTTCACTGAGAGCTCTTTCCAGCTGTCAGTGGAGGGTGAACACAGCTACACACTGAAGAACCCACTGTGTTATTCAAATGAAAAGTGTATGTTTGATGTGAATGTGAGCTCACCTGTTTCCTTCACCTGTGTGCACGAGATTAATCATGTGCTGAACCATCACAGTGAGACCTACACCTACAGCCCATCTGGTAAAACATACTACAAATTGGATTTTCATCAAAGATAACACAAAAGAACTGTATTATAATCCTAATGCTCCATTTTGCTGGCATGTTAGATTTTGACACCTCAACATGTCATGACTGCGGCAGTGATCGTGACCACCATCAGGAGCAAACCTAAAGGTGTGTTTCACCAGTTACTCACAGTCAGATCAAAATATAAAAACGAAAATAATGAAACGGCATACACAATGTGCTGAGAGCATCTCAACATGTTTTCATTATGCATTTAATTTAATTTAATTTAATTATTTCCTCACAAGAAGCCGTTGGTTTTCTGAGCTTTAGATGAGCTTCCTCAGTCTTATTGCTGATAACTGTAATGGCATTACATATTATGCCTACAGAGCTCAATATAGTTTCTGCATGCATTTCTATATTAAAATCTTTGAGTTCTTACCAGTTGTTGGTGTGAGATGCATTTTGAGATGCAATACTTTTGAAGAAAATTCTGGCATTTATACATATGATATGAGGTTTGGTTTGTAGTGAGAGTGTTGCAACTGTTTCTGTTGAGTTTGTGTTCAGGATTAGATTTGATCATTATCTTCAGTAGACTAACCCAGTGAACTCTTTGTGCACTTTTGTTAACACAGACTCCATCAACGACACCACAGCTGTTACAGAGGATGACTACACAAATGCACAAATAATCAGAAGACTTTCTGAAGAGAGAAGAGCAGGCCTGAAGAAGGGGAAAAAAAGTTTCCTGAGCTGTTTTAACTGAAAGCAACTTACACTGGCATATTTTAAAAGTCATTGTTTTGTCTCAAGATTCACACCAGTAATGTTTTTTCTAAGTCACATTTATGAAAGCTACTTAAATGTCTTATTGAACTAAAGCCTAACCCATGGCTTACTCTAAGCCCTGTCTATGAAACCAGGCATATAAGTGACAAAAGTAGTCATGATTACCACCAGTAGAACACAGAGCTGCATCAGCATTCAAATTAAAGCTCGACCCATGTTCTGTATCTTCTTTAATGTCAGTAAAGTTTGTCATTTCAATTAACCCATCTGTAATGATAAAACACTCATTCCAGAGTTAAGTGACTCGATATACACACAACAGGAGCATAACCTGCAAACAAGCCTGCACTGGCCCTTTATGGGCCCACTTAGGGCTGCCAGCGCTGGGCCCGTGAAAATTTGCTCATTGGCAAAACATTGGCCCCCTTAGCACTGAGGTAAGCGCTTGCTTTAGTTGGGTTCTTGACCCTTGATTTCTACCTTTAATGTTTCTCTGGCTGTTATAATTGTGTGTTTCTAAAGCACATTTGTTATAGCAAAAGTTGTGAAAAGAAAAGTTGATCTGATTATCACAATGTGCTACCACCTTAATTAATGAGGTCAAATTAATAATTAGAGTGGAAATCAATAACCACAGCAAGTCAGGACCTCAGTTTACAGTCTAGTGCCCCTATTGCTGCACTCTGAATTTAGGAGCCATACAAGCCTGAGAGTGAGCACCCCCTGCTGGCCTCACTAAAGCATCTTCCAATCACAATCAAGGTTTTTCAAAAAAGGTCTCCAATCCATGTCATGGCCTGGCTCAAAAACACTTAGCTTTGGAGGGGAGCCAGGCTTTGGCCATGGGACGCTACGGCCACACTGCCTTGATATAACGGGTCCAATGGAAAGGGCAGCGCATCCTGAGTGGCTCAAGTATTCCTCAGAATGAGCTACCACCTGTATTACAATACAGTATAGTCACACTATAGCAACGCTCTCCCACACATTCTGTTATTCTAACTACGCTTATTTCTGCCGTTGGTGTAAGCAGCAGTGCATGCTAATAGACAATATATATTTTACACCATCTTGCTGATAACATTTCTTTGGTCATTTGGCAGTTCTGCAGCCACTGTACTGAAATCACCCTTATCAGAATGTGCATTACCTATTTACATTAATTAATGAAGTCAGATTTATAATTAAAGTGGCAATAACAGCCACAGAAAGTCAGGGCCTCAGTTTAAAGAATGGTTCTTCTTATAGTCTTCTGCACTCTGACTTTAGGAGCCATACAAGCCTGAGAGTGAGCACCCCCTGCTGGCCTCACTAAAGCATCTTCCAATAACAATCAAGTCTTCAAAAAAGGTCTCCCATCCATGTCATGGCCTAGCCTAGCTTAGGCCTGCTTAGCTTCAGGTGGGAGCCAGGCTTTGGCCAGGGGACGCTACGGCCACACTGCTTTCCACTGCCTGGATGAAACAGGTCCAATGGAAATAAATAACTGTTTATTGTGAAAGGATAGTATGTAGACAGGAAGCAAAGGAGGAGAGAGAGGGGGACGGGATCATGAAAAAGTCTACAAGCCGGGACTTGAATTCAGGTTGCCCAAAGCACAAGGGTTCTACATGTCAGCGGCTGCCCACTAGGCTATTGGAATCAACAAACCAGAATTAGTTTGATGAATATCAGATTCTCATTGTGTAAGATCTGTTGTGTAACAGAATCCGACAGCAAAAATCCAGCTGTCAGAATCTGTTCCCCCAGCAATATGATGAGATGTTGATGTAGTGACTTCAAAGACGCTGATTCTATTCTGTGTGTGCATAGAGTTCAACCAGCACCAGTTTGATAAATATTAGAAACTCAGTGTGTAAGAAACATGGAGGAAACAGAAAATAAATAATAATAATACAACTGTCAGAAAAAGAATAAGTTTTTCCAAAGAAAGACATGCAGCCATCATTGCTTTGCATCAAAATGGCCTTACATGCAAGGAAATTGCTGCAAATAATTCACAAGAACTGGAAATCATGTGACGCAGGGTAAAGTTAGTTCTGCTATGGTTTTGCAGCTATTAGATTTTATATGCTCTTTTCTCAAATATTGCTTCTTACCTTTTCTGTTTTGTCTGTTTTCCAAGTTGCTGTTGTATAATCTACAAAGAAATTATTTTCTGCTTGTTTGTAGCATATACGGGCAATCAGACCATTGCTCAAATTTACCGGAGTGTGGTTTTATTTCACCAGCTGTCATACAGTATAGGCTATGCAGCTACTTCCTTCAGAAATTCCCCTGCACGTATCACCGTACAGCAAACATTATTTATATAATTTATTCATAAAAAAACTAAACTCCCAATATATGCTTTAATGCGAGAAGTCGTGAGAGATACATATTGTCATGAGTTTAATATACGTTAAAATATATAGTATATATTAATCTCATTGCATTACATCCTACATTCAAGCATATGTTATAACTAATCCTGACCAATTAAAATGATTAAAACAAGACGTAATGAATTTCCAAGACCATGTACACAAATATCAGTCTTTGCATTAATGTTGAAACAGCAACAATGGGTTTGTAATACTGTGCATATTACAAACTTTAAGATGATGACGACAGGAAAATATGAGTGAATGAGATGAAATATCACTGAGATATGACAGAAGTTTTTATATATATCCAGAAATATCCAGGGTGAGATTCTCATTATGAATCAGAGGATCAAGTCTGCGTGTTAAGGGAGCTGCCAGCCGATCATTTCCCCAGCACGTCGCAAAAAACACTCCCTATATGCCAATGTGCATACTATCCACCCTAAATAGTAGCTATTGAATATTACTGTCACATAGCCTACTATTGAGGATGAATAGTATGCCCATTGAGACGCAGACACTATCTTTACATCACACGAAGTACTACGATAATACACAGCTGAGCCAAACAGACACGGAGAATACAACCAATTAAACAGCCATCTCTTTGAATTAGGTCAAATTTAGCACTTAATGAGAGCTCTGTAGTTTCACCAATAAATCATCAAAACCGTTCAAACATTTTTATGACATTTAATTTGTAAAAAGACTTTGATTCCCGAGCTGGTTGTTAGGCTCGGCTATCTATCACTGCAAGTCTGCAACCAGAAAAACTTTAACCCGGCGTGGCTCATTCTGGAAGCCAAAAACCCGGAAGTGTGAAAAAGGCCAATACCAAACCTGAAAGAACTGTTTGGATCATGAACTTCAAGGAGAGAGGTTCAGCTCCAATGAAGAAGACTTCAGGACGTCCCATAGAGTCCAGCAATCACCACCAGCACAGTGCTGCTCAATATCTGAGGCAGTTGGTGGGTGTCAGTGTGCCTCTGTACACACAGCGAGGCCAGGACTTTTGGACAACGACCTGGTGTCAAGAAGGGCAGCAAAGTCACTTCTCTCCAAGAAAAACATCAAGGACTGACTGAAATTCTGCCGGAAGTACAAAGATTAGACAGCAGAAGACTGGTGCAAAGATATTTTTCTGATGAAGCCCCCTTCGGACTGTTTGGGACACCTGGAAAATTGATTATACGTAGAAGAAAAAGGATCTCATTTTGGTAAAACAGCAATGTTTACAAAGTTAAGGTTTGTCATAATCTGCTTTTCACTTCTATATTACAGTGTCATATTCTACTTTTTTTTGTTAACACAGAGGAAGTGTGTTAAGTGTTAAAGGAACACTCCACTTTTTTTGAAAATAGGCTCATTTTCCAACTCCACTAGAGTTAAACAGTTGAGTTTTACCGTTTTCGAATCCATTCAGCCGATCTCCGGTTCTGGTGGTACCACTTTTAGAATAGCTTAACATAGTTCATTGAATCTGATTAGACCGTTAGCATCGCGCTTAAAAATGACCAACGAGTTTTGATATTTTTCCTATTTAAAACTTGACTCTTCTGTAGTTAAATCGTGTACTAAGACCGACAGAAAATGAAAAGTTGCGATTTTCTAGGCTGATATGGCTAGGAACTATACTCTCATTCCGGCGTAATAATCAAGGAACTTTGCTGCCGTATCATGGCTGCAGCAGGTGCAATGATATTACGCAGCGTCTCTCACAAACGTCTCCATGGTTGCAAGGCACGTTCCCTGTGCAAGCAGGGGCTCACGGGCGCTGCGTAATATCATTGCACTGCTGCAGCCATGGAACGGCAGCAAAGTTCCTTGATTATTACGCCTGAATGAGAGTATAGTTCCTAGCCATATCAGCCTAGAAAATCACAACTTTTTATTTTCCGTCGGTCTTAGTACACGATTTAACTACAGAAGAGTCAAGTTTTAAATAGGAAACATATCAAAACTCTTTGGTCATTTTTATGCGCGATGCTAACGGTCTAATCAGATTCAATGAACTATGCTAAGCTATGCTAAAAGTGGTACCGCCAGAACCGGAGATCGGCTGAATGGATTCGAAAACGGTAAAACTCAACTGTTTAACTCTAGGGGAGTTGGAAAATGAGCCTATTTTCAAAAAAAGTGGAGTGTTCCTTTAAGACATCATTTACTCACACTGTTGTTGTTCTACATGCCCTTCTTTCTTTTATGGACCCGCTCATGCTCTTCTATATAATGGCAGTTAGTAGCGACCAGCATCAAAACAGATGCAAATGTATCAGAATGATCTAATGTGACGTGAAGTGGAAAAACAAACCGAAATTGAATGTATTATTTAACGAAATTCATGACCTCCGCTGGTCTTCTCTGCACGGCTGTACGATGTGTGCGTTCATGAGACTGAGTACCGCAGTCTCCCTTGAAAAAACACAATTTGTAAGAAGTCAAGATTAACAAAAACTCAACATGAAATACAACTCACGTACCTTCTTCTCTGAGGTGAATATATCCGTTGTATTCGTTGTAACAAGAAGTTATCCGTTCACATCTGTCAACTGTCATCAGACATGTGTCTCTGATAGGTTTGATTATTTTCAAATGTAAGATCAACCAGTGTGCTTTCTTAGAAATTATTAAGTGATGTAGCAAAATCGTCTGTTTGCATCTTTGCAGACATGAGATAATGCAAGATCTGTGATATTCTCTTAGAGGTGTTAAAACCACAATTGTGTTAAATGTTATTCTGTGTGCCTTATAAGGAACACGGTGATCTAATAAGACCTGCTGTGTTCCACAAAACTTTTAGACACGCACTCGCCAACTTCCCTGAGCACTTCCCCTTTGGGAAATCCCTGCTGCCATTTTGAAGTTTGTTCCACTTCATGAAGTGGACGAGGGAAGTTTATATGGACAGACCCTCGCCGTGTCTCGATTTTGACAGAGGGAGCGAGTCTACTTTATATGTTCACTTCAGGCAGCTCCATATACTACAATGCAACATGATTGTGACATCACTGCATATCACGTTTAATTTACCCCACCACAAACAACTCTGATATAGGCTATTATTATTTTTTTTTTTTATATTTAAAACAACCCAAACACACTTATAAACATATAGAATGCTGCATTAAACAATTTTGTAAGGGAAAAATATTTATATTATAAATCAACTCCATAGCGGATTCAAGTGATCAAGGGCTTAGGACGTTCCAATTCAGCCCATTGCAAAGGTTCCGCCAGTAGTGGGCACTTATGCAACATAAGCAATGACGTACATCTGAGTTAACGAGACTGAGGGAAGTTAGCAAGAGAAGGGCATAAAAAAACAAACTGGAACACAGCCTTGGTCTTGAGTACATCAATGAATGTTGCAAGAGATATACAAATAATTTCAATATATTTCCCAAGATCTTTCTGTTGCATAAGCACAGCATATAAAATGTTTAGCTTCAGAAGACACTTCTGTTTTCTGTCTTTCTTTCTCTATACTCTGATCTTCACAAAATTCATCTATTATACAAAACTAGATACAATTTGGATATTATTACTTAGATTTATTTTTCTTATTTTTGCTATTACAATTTACTTGATTCATTCGTTTGTCTTTATAAGTTTATATTTTAAAATTTGTTATTCCTTATTCAAATTTGATCTCTGATATCATTTGCTCGTCTGCCTGGATCACACAATATCAAGCATGAACCTGCTTTATATCCTATTACTCATCCTGTGGTCAGCTTTCAGTAAGTAAATCACATTTCTTTGCCTCAGATCGTGTCTATCTGTAAGGGCAGGAGTCAATAGAATTGTTGTTGTGTTTGAGTTTTATCTGATACATGGTGCCTAAATTACCATACAGTGACAGGTGCATCATCTAATGACGTTAATCTGTTAATTTCTGTCAGTATTCATTTGAAAAATATTTTAATGTGCAAGAATAGAGGTCAATTTAATTTTTCCATTTTTTTTTTTAAATGCCATGTAATACATCTGGCCCTGATGAACTTTTAATGCAGGTGCATCATCTAATGACTTTAATCTATATATTTCTTTTTTAGCACTATCCTTGAAATATCAGTTGCTCTATAACAGTGTTCAAACTTTTAAAAAAAAAAAAGTACTATGAAAAACATTTTGTTAATTGAATTAAAGCTAAGATAAAATACAATAAAATAAAATATAAATGAGAAATTGTATTAAAGGAGCATTAGAAAGATAAATTTATGTTGAAGTACTAAAATTAACTGGGAAAAATGAAAACAGAATAAAACTAAATTTCTAAAAAGTTATACTAAAATTAGAATGGAAACTGAAATCCACTTCAAACTATTAATAAATAGCATATAAATAATACAATAACAATGCTCTATATACTGTAATGTCAGATATTTATAAGGTAAAATGAGGTTAAACTTGGACTCTCAGGGATATAAGCTAAGCTAGTGCTCATGAATCACCTTATTTTATAATCATAAAACCATCTGAGCTGTTTTTAAAAGAAATGTAAAAGTAATTTTGTGGTTTGGAAATTGGGGGTGCAGTCTGTAGAGTGAATTTGGAGTGAGTGATGGCATTCCTAGTCAAACTGTAAATTCATTTACAGACAATCTGAACACAAACTGTTACTGTAAACGTTACCGTTATCTGATAACAGATATTTTGAGGTGAGAAAGTTGCATGTACTGATTTAATGTAAACACTGTCTAATGATGATGTCTATCCAGAGATATTTAGCTACAGCTGATGAGCACATATATTGAGTGAAAACATTATCAGATGCATACAGATACAAATTCACTGGGGAATCCAGAAATACGTGCAAAAGATTCACACGTACACTGGAATAAAGTTTTTTTTTTTTTTTTTGCTTGCTATACAATCCACAAATACACAAAGGTCATGAAAGATGTGTAAATTAATGCACAAATAAACGCCAGGCCATTTGTATTGAGATTGTATTGAGATCAGTCTTAAATCTCAAAAAAATCAAATTGCAAAAGGGTTAAGAAAGTCTTTTGCACCACAGACATGTTCCCTTTTTTACATTATAAAACAACGTCTACTCAGGGAACCACGTTACATCCAATTAGCAATCTAGAAATTTTTCTCAATTTAAACTCATGTTGCCTGTTACAGTGTCTGATATAATTTTTCATGTATTCAGATAGTTCCAGCTCCTTCCTTATCTACAATGAGGACCACAACAAATGTGTGTATGCCGTGAGTGCTAACGTAGTGCTGACTGCTCCATGTGATGCAACATTCAAAGCTCAGCATTTCCAATGGATTTCCTCTTCACGAATCATTAGCCTCGCTTTTAGTCTCTGTTTAGGGGCCGATAGGAATGAAAACAGGGTCAAAGTTGTCCTTCTGCCCTGCAATGAATCTAACCCCGAACAAACCTGGGAATGTAAAAATGAGACCTTGTTTGGATTGAAGGGAGATCCACTGCACCTGAACTATGGAGGTTATGAGCCAAATATGATGTTGTATACAGGAACAGATTCTTGGAGTCGCTGGATGATTTATGGGACTGACGAAAATTTGTGTTCTCGTGGATATCGAGGTACGACCAAAAGTCCACCTAACCCTTCAAACCTTTATAATAATGGCTGCCAAAATCAATGGCTGCCATGAATTTCCCTGTATGACATTGGCATTTGTTTAACTAGGTGAAAGACTTCTGTCTCCTTAGTCATTTAAGTTTTTCACATCAAATCCTTAAACTATTCTACATTAAACTTAAACCCCTAATTTCATTTCTTTATGTTCTGCAGAGATGGCTAGTAATCCAAATGGGAAACCATGCCATTTCCCTTTTCACTTTGATGGCCAGTGGTTCTCTGATTGCACTGTGTATGGCAGAGGTGATGGTCAGCTGTGGTGTGCCACAGTCAAAAATTACAACGGGGATCAACAGTTTGGCTTCTGCCACCCAAGAAGTAAGACAACACAACTATTCACTACAGAAACATCGCTGTTTATTACTTAATAAGCACAATATGCACTTTGTATAGCAGTGGTTTTCAACCTCAAGATGACAAAATGATTTCAAATAAGATAAAACAAGCATTCATAATATTTATTTTAATAAAGTTAGCTGAAAACAATGTGGTGGATATTTTGTGGTGCTATATGGCTAAAATCTGTTTTGAATGTTGCCAGCCACAGAACAACGGCACAGGTGTGCTCACCACACACCAGCTATAGCTGGACAGAGTAGAGAGAGAGTGATAGAGCCAGTACAAAAGTTGGGAATTATTAGGAGGCCATGATTAATGGAGGGTATTTTGTCCCCTCATATCTGATTTGTGCCCTTTCAGTTTGTCCACCCCTAAAATGTGAACGATTTAATGCGTACAATCACACCGGTGTGATCAACTGCTAAATTCAAATGTACTTTGAGCGTAATGTGCAATAAACCAATCAGAGTGTGATCTCCCATTCCCTTTAAAAGCCAGTTGTGCTTACACCATAGCGGATTGCAATTTACATGGTGGAATTTGCAAGCAGAAAGACTGAATTCTTCTCCAGAGAGGAATTCTTTTATTATTTATTGTGTGTAACAAGCAGAGAATATTGTAGGCGTATATTACTAACGCGCCCTTTAAATAACAAAAAATTAAATACAAAATACTGCGCCATTGACTTTAGACCAGGTTTTTGTTGGTCAACGGCGCAGTATTTTTCAGTTGCCTCAAAATAGCAACACGCCAACAATACGGCTAACAAGTAACAACGCACCTCGTTTTCAGACCAGCACGCGCATGGGCGAACAGATGGGCGTGAATGCATTTGCTATTTAAACAACGTGGCGCTGGATGTGAAAATGATAACTGCGACTGGCTGAAACTAGCAAAAAACACTTGTGTCGCACCTAGCGTCGCACTGCACCAGGTCAATGATAGGGCCCACAGTGTGTAAGTGCACTGTGTATAGCGCGTCAATTGGGACAACTTTTGTCACTACACCAATCTGTATTGTTTATTGGAATAAACTGGAGGAAGTTTTATTATGGAAGGCCATCTGGAAATGACCAGACAAATATTTATCAATAGGGGCTGGCTGCAGACTTAAGGGACGAGTGGAGCTTCACTCAAAGGCGGAAATACGTCACCTCCACTAGTGGAGCTAGCTACAGCTATGGCCACTGCATGCGCACATCAATATAGCGTCATTTAATTACTGTATTTGCATTATTGTAAGGGTAGGTTTAGGGTTGGGGTAGGTGTAGACGTTAGTAAAACACAATCTGATAAGTAGTAATTCTATTTTATTAATTGTTATTTTATTGTGAGATTTTGCCTCACTATTTTATTTTAACACAAGCCATCAAAACATAGATTACGCCTATGCTAGCCGCCATGCAACATCAGCTAAAACTGATGAGACATCGATATTACTCATCAGACAAATATAAAATCGATGAGTTTTTCTTGCATTGCATGTTACGACAGCCTCAGACTGCCAGTGTAGCAACGCTGCGGTAAAATTATTCAAGTGGAGGTGACGTATTTCCTGTTTGAGAGTGGAGCTCCACTCGCCATGGTCTGCAGCCAGACCCTTCTCATATTTATTGGTAAAATCAAGTTAAGGACACTTAAACACTTTAGTTTAGGGTCCAATTCTCACTATTAACTAGCTGCTTATTAACATCCATATAAGGATACTGACTGTTTATTACTTATAAAGCATATATTAATGCCTTATTCTGCATGACCATATTCTACATCCCTTAATCCTAAAATTAACAACTACCATAATAACTATTAATAAGCAGTAATTGGTAGTTAATTGTAGTTAACAGTGAGAATTGGACCCTAAACTAAAGTATGACTGAAATAACTTTCAAAATACACATTGTAAATAATTTTTTTGTTGTTAAGTTTAAAAAAAGATATTGATTTGAACTGTTCTTTCTATAATACGCTGGCTGAAACTTTGTTTAACTTATTTTTGCATTGATCTCATGTAAGGAAATTCTGGAAAGAGTTGAGTAGATTTGTAATTGATAACACTGACCCCACTTTTTTGTGTTTAGAAAATGTTTTATTTGGTTTCACTAATATCCCCTCAAATTAAAGGAAAGAATACTATATTATAAATTAAATCTTTGATAAATTTCATATACACAAATGTAAGTACAGTAGAATCCAACCTTTGTTTTTTGTTCTTGAAAAAGAATATATATCAAGACAATAAGAAAGCAATTAAAACTGTTTCTATATGTGTGTCCTTTAATATATTTACATAATGATTAGCCTACACCACTGGCTATATGTTTTTCTGTTTATGTGTATTATTGCAGTTCTGACTGTACATGGACTTTGTTTGTTTGAAGTTTAATAGAAAATATCCTCTCCCATGGCCTCATGGGATAGTAAAGTGTCCGTCTTATGCGCACTTCAGAATCTTACCGAAAGTAAAGGTCATCTGGGTACTTTCTGCCTACTTTTTACATGAATTCAGACATACTACTTTTGTCACATTCTGTTTTTTTGCTTACTATATAGTAGGAAAGTATGTGATTTTGGATGCAGCCTGTCTGTTTTACACTTTGTATTTTTCACCAAACTATATTATAGGTGTATCATCAGATTTGAGATTAACTGTGGTGCAAATGTGGGTGGAGAACGGTGCTGTTTGCTTTTTTACAGAGAACCGGAATCCTTCTTTATGTTGTTTCTATGTTTTATTTCAGATGCCTCAGTGCCCAGCATCACAGTGTTCAGGCAGATGCAGGACAGAGAGCATGTGATAGTCATGTGTTCATTTGGCAGGAGGTTCATTGAGAGCTCTTTCCAGCTGTTAGTGGATGGAGAACACAACTACACACTGAAGGACCCACTGTGTTATTCAAATGAAAAGTGTGTGTTTGATGTGAAAGAGAGCTCATCTGTTTCCTTCACCTGTGTGCACGAGCTGAATTCACTGGTGAGCCATCGCAGTGAGACCTACACAGATGATCATGAGGAAGGGGTATCTTTATTCTACATCTGCTTTTTCTCCTTCATTGCTGTTGGTCTCATCATCATGACTGTGGCAGTAATCGTGACCACCATCAGGAGCAAAGCTTAAGGTGTGTTTCAGGAGTTACTCAGATTAAAATCAAAAAATGAAAATAATGAAAATGCATACACAATATGCTGAGAACATCTAAACATGCTTTGTTATGCATTTCATTTCATTATTTCCTTACAAGTAAAAGTAACTCAAAAAAAGACTAACATGTAGCTGTTGATTTTCTGAGCTGATGAGCTTCCTCAATCTTATAGCTTATAACTGTAATGGCATTACATATGCCTACAGAGCTCAATATAGTTTCTACATGCGTTTCTATATTAAAATCTCACACCAGTTGTTTGTGTGAGGTGCATTTTGACATGCAATGCTATTAAAGACAAATCTGGCATTGTATGATATGAAATTTGGTTTTGGGCTAAGAGTGTCCTGACTGTGTTTCTGATGAATTTGTTTTCAGGATTAGATTTGATCTTTATCTTCAGTAGTTTTCCAGCACACACACTAACCCAGTGAACTCTTTGTACACTTTTGTTAACACAGACTCCATCAACTCCACCACAATTGTTACCAACGATGAGTACATGAATAAATAATCAGAAGACTTTCTGAAGAGGGAAGGGCAGACCTCAAGAGGAAAAAGAAACTTTTACTAAAACATATGTGAATTATTCAATTAACCTTTCAAATATGGTCATCTTGCCATACAGCTTTGGGATGTTTTAACCTTCTGACTTCTGTCTGTAATTCACACAGCGTGATGTGCGAGGGCTCACACACTTCTGAAACAATGTTTTTAAAAGTGTTTCTTCTACCGAACACAAAAGAAGATACAGTATTTTTAAGAATATGGGCAACCAACCAAATTATTTTAATGGGGAAAAAACACTATGGAAGTCAATGGGGCCCATCAACTGTTTGGTTATCAACATATTCAAAATATCTTCTTTTGTGTTCAGCAAAAGACAGAAATTCATACAGGTTTGGAACAACTTGAGGGTGGGTAAATGATGACAGAATTTTCCTTTTTGGGTGAAATATCCCTTTAACATTGACAGCCCTAATTATATTACATGATTACTTTTTTTTAGAAAAAAAATTGAATAATTTGTTGAGATTTTCTTTTATATTTTACATGATGCAATTTTAGAACTGTGTATTGCAGCAACTTTATTTTCTCATTAGGATAAATTGCTTATGCAGTAACATTCTTCATTTGTATGTTTAGATAAAAATGTCTTTTAAATGAATTCATATAAAAATAAATGTGTCACTTATTGCTGTAGCTTTAATTTTTGTCTACATCAGAGGGCAGTAGCTGTATGTTACATTACACAAATCTTTTATGACATGAAGATACACACAGAAAAGCTCGTCTAGCCTTTGCAAAAGCTCACCTGGACAAAGAAGTTTTTAGTCCCTACGGTCAAGCATGGTGGTGGGAACATTGGTGTTTTTCAGCCAATGGGACAGGCAACCTTGTAAAAGTAAATGGCATCATGAAAAAAAGACTACATTAAAGGGGCAGTAGGTGCTCTGGGAAATGCTAACGTTTGCCTGCTAACATTGAAAGCATATGATCCCATCCTCCCTGCAAATCGCCGTCCAAAGCCACGCCTCCTCCAAAACACAGGAATACACACACACACACAGACAGCTGCTCTCAGCAAAGCATCACAAGAGACGGCGTTAAACTACCTTGTGTCTCAAAGAACATAACATTACAATAATAATGAATGTAAACAAGTAAAGCCGGGCAAACATTTAACGACTAGATAAAACATTCTAAGACTGTGCTCAACACACAGCGATTATTTCCTTCGACTGATGCAGAATTAAATACTTACACACGAAATTTGAAGACCGACTGTAATCGCTGACTGAACGCAACTGGCTCTGACTGGACACGTTTGAGCACGATCAGTCATAAGTATCAGTTTACATTCATAATCGGCCTTATAATCGTTAAGTGTGCGCGCGGCGTTAGAGAGCTTGTACCTGACTGCTGCAGATTTGTTTCAGTGTTGATACTATTGTCATGGATACATATAATTCCAAATCTGACTGAACAGCTCTGGTTAGAAAGTCAAGGGTTGCCATCTCTTAATTACGGTAATTATGACATGAATACAGCATAAGCTTGTTGTTTTGATTCAGTATAGAAGGTGGCTGCTGTTTGTTTGCGGAGCTCCGTGACTGATGTCTGTCTGTATAAACACTGCATAGCATGAAACGCGCTGATGACGTATAAGTCCAGAACTGAGTCCAGCTGAGAATTTGTGGAGAGAACTGAAGACCAGAGTGATGGCAAGGAAGCCTTCCAACCTCAACGACCTGGAGATTTATGCAAAAGAGGAAGGGGTCCAAAATCCCAGTGGAAATGTGCAAAAAAATCTTGTCACATTTGTAAAAACAGTTTGATAGCTGTGATAAAAAATAAAGGCTTTGCCATTGATTTTTGAGAAAGGATATAAATAATTGTGGACATGGAATGTTTTGTCAAAATGTAAAAAATAATAAAATAGCATAATATTATGCATTAATATCTCTAAAACAATGTCTTTGTCACCTTTCTGTGTCATTTCCAGCAAGAAGTTGCCTATTTTTCAAATAAAAATTCAAATCATAATCATTTTGAATCATTTTGAGATATGTAAAAAAAAAAAAAAAAAAAAAAAAATAATATTATATATATATATTATATAACAATATAATGACATGGAAAAAATGCTAAATTCAAAAAAAAAAAAAATGTTGGGTCTCAATATATATATATATATATAGAGACCCAACATTTTTTTTTTTTTTGAATTTAGCATTTTTTCCATGTCATTATATTGTTTAGAGCATAAGAAACAAATGAAAAAATAACATTTTTAAAAAATTATATTTTATTCATATGTTATGATATGTCCTCTGTAGTGGACACCAGGACTATGTTGTTTAAAAAATAAAATGACATGAAATGACATTTATAGGCAAAAACGATGGGATTTTTTTTTAATCACCAATCAATTTTTAGGCTTCAATATTGTTTTTAACCAAACTATGTATAAAGATGATTCTCAACTATGTTATGAAACATATAATGGAATTAATTGATATACCATTTTACTTTATGCAATATGAGGGTAAAATGGCCATACATCGGTTTTCCCATTCAATACAATGTATCTATACACTGTATCTAATTTGCATATTAATGTATTCTTGGAGCAACTTGCAATAAAAAAAGAAGTGTAATAATGGGAGCAATAATTGGCAACATTTTCATAATAATATCTAATAATTAATAGGAATATTGACATATAATTTCTTTCCCTATTCACTTGTTGTGTCTCCTAAAATGCCTGATAAACATGATTTAAGTCCTGGTGTCCTCTACAGTGGACATATATGAAATCAATGTTCTGTTTCATAACAGAAAGTCATATTTTGATTTGAAACCCCATAACATTTTCCTGAGATGTTGATTTATAATAAACAATTTGAAAATTAATCCGATTTAAATAAATTTTAAATTTAATCACAAAATATTATCATTTTCCATAAGAGTGCTAATTTTCATTTTCAGTCATAATTAAAGACCAAGAAGTTGTTGTTGTGATGGTGAAACCTCTAAAAATCTGGTATCTCTGCAAAGCCCTGAATGTGCTCTTTACAGGACATCCAGACTTAAAACTGTGACATGTATGATGTCAGAGAAAATCACTAAAATATAATGTCCACTACAGAGGACAGAAGTCTATTCCTGGGTCCCAGGAGGATATATATATTTCTGTTCTAGATAATGTCAGAATATTCTTAAGGAGAATGTGTCAATCAAGATGTGTCAATCTGGAAGTACGGAAAAAAGTTTCACATCATATCACAACAGTTACACCAAACTCAAACTATATGTGTACATAAAGAACAAATGAGAAGTGTTGAAGTGTGGCATAGTTAACCAATGCAGTGCCAATGATGAAACAATGATAATGGTCACTTCCTGAGCTCAGCTTTTGTGCAATATGCCGTTGTACTTTTTCAAAATGTGATGATTTGTGTAGTTTCTTTCCTTTTCCATTTTAATACAATATATGGTATATGTACCTGTACTGAATAATTTCTTGATGATAACATTTGCTACATTATAGCATAACATAAAGGCCTTGTTTCTGAAAAACTACTTTTCTGTCCTTTTTTTGAGGACACGAAATAAAAAGTTAACACCCAAACCCAACTACTGCACAACATTTTACAGCAAGAAAAATCCTTTGAAGCACAATGAATGTCCTTCTCTTGCTTTTTAGCTGGTCAGCATTAAGCAAGTACATTATAATTTTGTAAATTTCACAAATTGAATTAATTTCTTTTATCCAGAGAAATGTGCTATATTGTATATACCCTATTATGGTTTACAGAGCAAACTCTGCATGCGGGTATAAAATAATTTGATTTTTAATTGACATTTTCAATATTGAAGGAGAATCATACATGTGAACAGAAATCTAACTTTTGCTCTTTGTTTCTCTCTAGCCTCAAATCTTCTGAGGAGAAAGAGCCATCATCCATACGTATGCTAATACAATCTGACTTTGTTTTCTCTCTTCTCATTAATGTATTTCAGAAGTATTTGATGTAAAATAACAAAAAAAATTCTTGATCCTAAGAACTGTTCCTTAGAACACTGAAATTGATTTAAAAGCAATATTATAGACTACTGACCTACAGACAAATCAAGACATTAAAAGAGTGTTTAAATTGAGTCTGCATTAAGATGTTCAGTTTTTCACCAGCATCTTGCTGTTTTATTGTTGTGAACACAGAACAAGATATAAATGACAAATGCTTTGACTAGCGCTGTCAGTGTCAGCAGGGCACAGGTAACCCCATTAAACGTTAAAAGGACAAGAACGCAGTAGACATTCAAACTGATTTATTATGAACATAGGACTGACCTGAAGGAAAATACTAAATTAGAATGCAGTGTAACGGTGGCAGCCCATCCAAATTAATCTTTTAAATTTTTTGGTTTTAACCAAATAAAGTTCGGGCGCCAGGTATAAAATATACCAGTTACATGAAAAAAAACAAAACAAAAAAAAACTTCAAATCATGAGACAAACAGGTATGCAGTTCAAGCAGTGTTTCCCATACATTGACTAGTTTGTGGCGGCCCGCCACATTCTAATTTGTCCCGCCACAGTCTCAGAATGAAACGGAAATTAGGTTTGTCGCGATATATAAATTACCGTCTGATAATTGCGCTCTTTTATATGGCAAAAGTGGGAGACATAGAGCAAAATAAGTAGACTAGCACCAATTAAGTTTTCGTGCACTATATTCAAAGTCATCTGAAGCCATTCCATAGCTTCACGTGAGAGACAGAAGAAATATACATCGATAAGTTCACGGTCAGAAACTCGTCTTCCCTCCGCTACAGCTGTCAATCATTCAGCACTCAAACAGCGCGTCGCGTTCGGTAACGACAGTCAGCACGGTAAAACTCTCCAATATGATATATTCCCATTATAATACTTGATATGTAGATAAAGGGCTGTGGATTTGCATAAAACGACTTTATCTTGCTGGAGTTTATTGCTGTTTCTGAACGATGTCATCATACTGGCTACAGGATATCTGTTAGATCGCACAACACAAGGACTATGAATTCGTGTCACACGCACAATAACTGGAATTTAAAAATGAAAGAAACATATGATTAATAAACTGTTAGATACAGTCAGATGTACACAGGGATTGTCTTTGTGCCGTGAACTTTTCAATGCGCAGCACAACTGCGCGCTCTGACTCGATATTGCTTCAAGCGCATCATTCTGCACCCGGGATGCGCATTAGCGGTTTTTTGCTGTTGTTTTGAAGCGTTTCATATTATCATGGTTTTGCACACTGAAAGATTATTAATAGCCTATTTTGTTCTGTCGTATCTATAGCTTGTTGCCCCATTAAAAAGCTCCCACAATACATTTAAAATAAGCGCCTTTTAATGTTACATTAATACATTTAATTATTTACATATAAATCTAATATAAATCGTTTTTTTCATTTCAGAATACAAATAGTAATTTTAAACTTTTTATTAACATTTGGATTTATAAAATTACTGTGCAAAGTTTTTAGGCTAGAATATTTTTTTGCTGCTGAAGTATATACTCGCCTAGTTTACTTATTTATTTATTGGTCAGCTTATGAATATATTTTTATTCATTTGTTATTTTTCTCTATAATGAGATGGTGTGTTTAGTGCATTCTGGATTGGTTAACAAATCAAAGATACAGGCTCCCACTAATAAATTAATTCAACAAAGGTAACCTCTTTTGCTACATATACCAATGTATGACACTATGAACTATCATTTAGCCTACTATATGTTGTGTACATGACTAATGTGCCCTACCATCACCAATAAATAAATTACTTTTAGAGCACAAAATTGTTTACAAGAGAACAAATTTCTTTATTGATCTAGTCACGTAATTTTGCTCTCAGAATGCACCAGATTCATGCATTTAAATTTAAAATGTACAAAATTTTCCTACGGGGGGGCATGCCCCCGGACCCCCCTAGAGGAACCGATGTCCACCCACCACAGTCTCACAAAATCCTGTGGGAAACACGATGAATATGTATATATTTTTTTTAGTCAAACAATAAAGAGATTGCAATGCAATTATACCACAGAGATCACATTCAACCAAAATGATAACAGCAAGAAAAAAATATTCCATATAAAATATTCCATATATTCACGTCCTGGGTAGTAGTAACGGCAGTTTCACTGTTTCAGCTGTCCAGTTTTTCTCCACCTTATAACTCCAAAATGAGCCACACAAAAATTTAAAAAACTAAGAAAAACTAAGCGAAGCAAATAATTGATTAAATGAACTCAACAGTTCCCAAGTTCAGAAAAAAAACAATATGCCAACAGGCGATAACGAAAGTAAAGATGTGAATGCGTGACTCTGTATAGTATGTGTGTGTGTATTGTTTTGGTGAGTGTGTGTGTGCGTGCGGGTTGTTCTTTGTGGTGAGGCCTTCGAGAGAGTTGAGCGTTTTCAGAGGACGTGCATGGAGATGGATACCTGAACACTCTCTTCTGCAGGACAACGGCACAGGTCTGCAGCTATGAGTAAGGCCTTGCTTTGTTCACTCGACTCGTTCGCCACGGCAGATGCGAGTCGCGTCGTCTCAGAAGAGCTGGTACGAATTACTCTGCACTCTACTGCAGGGAAACAACACGATCTTGCTCCGTAGCCAGTATTAGCAATAAACCTCTTGGTCTCACTCCAGTTTAGCCATGGCAGATGCTGCGAGCCGCGTCACGGAGGAGTTGAAGCTGCTTCACCAGGTAAGTCCATTCTGTTTCCTCTCTCGAATACTTCACATCCTGTCTACAAGTTGATGTTCTTTTTTATAAGTTTTCTCTTAATTTTTTTTTCTCCAAATATGGGCACGGATGCTGGAAGGCTCGTGGACTTCCGCACCGTCACAGCAGGTAATACACTCGATATCTCTCTCACAATACTCTTCTACATAATGTAGTAAGCTTCAACAAAATCAATTGAGAACAAACATATGTTTACGTTGCTAAGAATGGTTGCTAAGACTGACACAGCAACATAGAAGACAACTCATGGTCCTTTAGGAACCTGTATAGGTTCGAGATTAAATATTATAGTCCAGCAGTGACAAGAATTGACAGCATACACAATAACAGACTAACCCTGCATATTTCAGTTGAAACAGAGCCTACCATGACATTTACCAGCAAAGACTGAGAATGCATAAAGAACACTGCAACTTTCAGAAGAACAGTCGAGAAGGCAAAAGAAACAAACCAAGAATATACATTTAAATTATTATTATGCTTTTAAACTATTACATTAAGAATTTAATTAAACAATGTTATGAATGTGTTTTTTCTGCTTTCCTCAATTGTAGATCATTTTAATAAAAATTAATTCTGCAAAATTAATACATGTTTTTCTGCTGTTTTCTTAAAGCTGTAGCTTATGACTACATCCAATAGGGGGCATTAGTAGACAAGGCAAGTTTATTTATATAGCACATTTCATACACACTGGTAATTCAAAGTGCTTTACATAGAAAAGGAATGAAAATAATCATAAAATAATCACAACATATGATGACCTTAGTGATCTGTTAGGTTTATATTCTATGAGCATATCTGCAATATATTGAGGTCCTAGGCCATTGAGTGATTTATAAACAAATAACAGAACTGTAAAATGAATTCTAAATGCAACTGAAAGCCAGTGCAAGGACCTGAGGACTGGTGTAATATGTTCATATTTTCTGGTTCTGCTCAGAATCCTGGCAGCAGCGTTCTGTACGAGCTGCAGCTGTCTTATGGTATTTTTGGGAAGGCCAGTGAGGAGTCCATTAAAATAACCCACCCTGCTGGTGATGGAAGCATGAACAAATCTTGACTGGAATCAAAGCATCTAATTTTTGCAAAATTTTTGAGATTATAATTTTATAATTTAGTTATTGCTTTGACATGACTACTGAAACTAAGACACCAAAATCACACCAAGATTCCTGACTTAACTTTTAGTTGTTTGACCCCTAGAGTGAAGGTATGCATTCACCTTGAGAACTTCATCTTTGTTTCCAAATGCAACGACTTCAGTTTTCTCTTTGTTTAACTGAAAAAAGTTCTGGCACATCCAACTGTTAATTTCATCAATGCTTTGGCACAGGGAGTCAATGGGGCAGTAGTCTTTAGGTGATAGGGCTAAGTAGATCTGTGTGTCATCTGCATAGCTGTGGTGAGCAATCTGGTTCTTTCTCATTATTTGGCTCAGTGGCAGCATATGCAGGTTGAACAAGAGCGGTACAAGAATTGAGCCTTGCGGGACTCCGCATGTCATGGATGTGACTCAGACTTATGGTCACCTATTCTCACATAATAACCTTTCCCTATTCTCTTGTAGGGCTATGCGATATGACGATATATATCGCTACCACAAAATAAAATGTCTATTGTTAGAGATTTTGCTATATCGTATATATTGTAGTATGTAAATATATTCCACTATTGACACTTCAGAGTGATGAATAAGAATATAAAGAGCGGAACGTGCTTGATGTTAAAAGAGTTATAAGCGCAATATGTCCTGAAAAGGAACTCGGTGCAGCACTCATGCTGACTGGCACACTGCCAAAGTGCACACATGAAACCTGCCTCTCTCAGAAGGCGATTGTGAATTAGAGATGTCCTCAATGTTAAAGTGTATTAAGCACAATAAGTAGGGGTGGGCGATATACTGGTAGACACGATTAGCCGGTAGAAATTTGTCAACTGGTAAAGATCGTCTCTGTCGCGTGAGGTTGCAAAGCTGTGCGGTCACGAAAGATTATAATTTGCAAGAGTTTTTAAGCATTGCAGTTTAAAAACAAGTGGTTTTAACCCGTTTAAGTGCAATTAGCAGGGAACGACAACTCATTTCAGCATATGCACGCGCTCTCTGAGAGACTGTGATCATAGAGCGCGTGAGGACTGAACCGAGTGCTTTTTGATGCCTAATTGGGCTTGAACAGTTAAATACACATAGCTTACCTATGCGTCAAAGTGTTTTGTCCGTCTTTGTTCTATTGTAGTTTGTATTCTTTGCTCTTTGTTTATCACAGTTTATTTATCCTCAGTAAGCTTGAGAGTTTTTAGGCAACTGTTTGTTTTTTTTTTTAATTATATTGAAATTGATGATAATTATGAAATTTCAATGATATGGAAAATGTTGATATTATAATCTTATTTAAAGCAAAAATAACTATATTGTAATATATATCATTGTCGTGATATAAAATGACTCCTATCGTGATATAAGATTTTGGTCATATCGGACCATATGGACCATCCCAGAAAGCTTGTCTTAGTTTTCCAGCCTGTCAAGAAGTATGTTGTGATTGACAGTGTCAAACGCAGCACTGAGATCAAGTAGTACCAGGACTGATATTTTGCCTGTATCAGTATTAAGCGAATATGATTTATTATCATTAGGAGCGCAGTCTCTGTGCTGTGATGTGGTCGGAAACCAGATTGAAAGTTGTCAAAGTATCCATTCGAGCTTAAGATTTTTTCAGCTGATTGAAAACAACCTTTTCAATGATCTTGTCTATCAGCTGCAGTAGCGGTGGTTTAGTACAATGCGGGATTTACAAAATGCTTTAAAAAATGAATTAAAGATGGGAGAGTAGCCACTTTATTTGGATTTATGGTAATAGCGTTTAGTTTCCAACAAACACTGTAAGCGGTAAACCAGTCACAACAGACTGAGCCGTTTGACCAATCAGACCAGAGTAGGCTCTCAGAAAGGAGGGGTTTAGGGATACTGAGGCTGTGTCTGAAATCGGCCCCTTTTGCCCTTAAATATGGCAATATTTGAAAGGAACGGACATTAGTTGTGGTGTCTGAAACCACAGTGGATGTTATTGAGTGCACTCATTCAATTTCACAATGCAACGCAACAAGTGTACAACCAATATATGCTCAATGGCTAGAGAATACCCATAATGCACTGTCACATAATCACACGCAAATTAATTCCAGAGTCTGACCAGAAGATGGCGCCCCCAGCTGAATCATCCATCCATCCATTTTCCAAATCGCTGGTCCAATGTGGCTACAGTGTAATATCATCCTTTTTAGTTGGTTATTAAATTGTAAGTTTTATACAATTTTTTCATGACAGAGTTTAAGATAAAACTTTTTATTATTACTGGAGCTGCCAGTTTGCCACATTTCAAACAATTATTAAATAACAAGCACAAACTATGCAAAAGCCCTACCAGCGCAATCAGTGTCCGAATTCGCTCACTCGTTTTCGTTCACTCCCTCAAGTGGACTATGTTAGTGGAGTAATGTAGTGAATAGTGAATGAGGGTATGGGGGTGATTTCAGACACAGCCTGAATCTTTGGATGAATTGTTTGAGAAGCTTTGAAAAATGCAGTGATGTGCAATGTATATAATGAGAAAACTAAAGTGTTTTTTGACCTTTGATACATGTAAAACTAAAAACTCCGAAACTAAATTAGGAACCTTTAAAGTAGCATAATAGGGACACTTTAATAAATTGGTCAGGCAACGCCTATTTTTACAAGTTGACCTATAGCTGATGATTTTTTTGAAAATGGGGTACGAATAAAAAAAACATTATAACTCAGCAACCGTATAATCGATTAAGTCAAAAATTAGTATGCATCTTTGATGGACGTCAGTTGCCTTTTTGACCCTTGTGTTGCTCCAACCTGTTTCATCAAACCCGTTTTACAGCAAAGTCTTTCTTGAAACTATCAGTGAAGTGCTGTAAAAACCACATCATAAGATACATTTAAATTCCATCATTAATCATTCAGATCGGCCATTGTTGCTTGGACCCCGAAGAATGCCACTTGCAACTATATTTATATAGGCCTACCTTATATACATATTATTTTTACTGGCATTTATTGATTCAGAGCCTTGCATATCCACATATTCAGTGGATCACTAAAGTGCACACAATGGCATTGCTTAGGTCAAAGCAGAAAAATGTTTTACTTAATACAAATATCTTGTGTGATTTCAAAGCTAAATTAACTTAAAATTACAAACTAAGTTACAGTAAGGAGTTCTAGAAGTTCACTTTTATAAATAGAGATGGTTTTTTGACAATTGTGTGGTATATGTGATACCAGGGCAGATGTCACAGTGCCAAAAAAAAATGTGATCCTGTGGTTGTGTGGTCAGAGCTGAAGGTTCAGAGCTGCACGTCCAGATCACCACAAAGAACAAATGTGCACATATAAACTGTGTAAAAATGAAGAGTCAGTCAGTAAGTATTCAGACAGTCCAGATGTTTTGTATACATATTTCAATAATAAAATATGACACTGTTTGCTGCCTTAATAACTCTTAAAATCAGCCTGATTTTGGAAACCCAGCAGCAACTGGAAGTAGAAAGTTGTTTTCCACTTCTGTATTTGCTACATTTACTCTGCATATTTCTTGTTTAGAGGAAGTCAGTGTCAGACTCAGTCACTGTCAGGCGAGTGTCTCAGAAAGCTGTAGCTCTCTAATCAAAGACAGCATGATGAACCTGCTTTATGTCTTTTTATTGGTCCTTTGGTCATCTTTCAGTAAGTGGATCACATTTTTTTTTGCCTCAGATTTTGTGTACTGTATCTACTGTAAGGACAGGAGTTAATACAATTTCTGCTGTGTGTTTGTACAGATTCATCTGATGCCTGGTACCTAAATAACTCTACGAGAGGTGCATCATCTAATGACATTAATCTATACATGTTTCTACATGTGTTCCTTTATAATATGCCAAACAATTTTAAAATACAATGATAGCAGTCAATATAATTTTTGCTGTGTTTTTGTACAGAGCCGCCTCTCACTACAACTCAACCTTCACTAACAGGTGCATTATCAAATAACCTTAATCTATTTCATCTATACACTTTTCTGTCAGTATTCTTTATTCTGTATTCTGTTAATATAATTTTATATAATCTGCATAATATTTTTTTATATATTCAGTCAATATGTAATTTTTATCGCTACCTCAATCGGTTAGGTTCTCCTCCTCTCTATCTGTATTTAGGTAATCTCTGAAAACATTTAATTTCATAAAAATTTTAGTTTAATAATTTATCAAGTCAAGTCAAAGTTTATTTATAAAGCACTTTTTTAAAACAACAAGTGTTTATACAAAAAGTGTTACATACAAAAAGAAAACATAATCAATAATACAAACAGTCAGCACCATAAAGGAAAAGCACTTAAGACACAATAAAACAGTAAAAGAAAGCAGCTCTTACAAATGATCCACCTGTGTATAGTTATCACATCACCTCGTTAAGTTCCCTTTGTTTTATATTATATATAATTTCTTTCTTTTTAAATGAATGAACATGACTACAGCACCATATTGGTACATCAAAGGCATGTTTAATTTCCTTCTTATTAGTTAACATTTAGTTTAATCATTTAGAGTTTCTAAAGTTTGGTTTAATGGTCATAAATTGAGCTTTTCAAACTGTAAATAAAAAATAAAAACTATGTGTCTCTTTTTATCTTAATGAAGCTCAAACCCCATCCAGGAGGAGATCGTATTACTGGACACCAAGTAAGCCAGCAAATTTTTTGTGTTATATTGTTGCAGAAGTTTGGCTATGTAGTGATATTAACTCAAAGGGGAAATATTAATAATTATTCATAACTCATTATGATTAATTATGAATATTTGAATCAGTTAATCAGATTAACTTGATTTAGCTACATTAACATTACAATCGATAGATCAGTTCATCCTGTGAACACTCAGAATCGATTATTAATTAATTCTAAGAGAATGGTATTTTTCATGGCTACAGAAAAATAATTTAGCTTTTACAGTGCTTAGAGCTGTAACAAGAGCCAATCATTTAAGAGCCAATTTATTCACAGACGGGGAGACAGAACCAAATATGTATTGTGCACAAGTTTATCAGCTAAATCACGAACACATAACTAAACCGACAAACACATATACACACACGTCACACATAAATGGGAAAAATGATGAATAAAATAGTGAAACCAGAAGTGGGAAACAGGAGGAGCTATGAAGAAACCAAAAACCAGGAAAAAACATCAGTATTCATCATAAAACTCCTTTTTTTAATGAAGGAGGTTCACAATTTTAACAAACTAGCAGCAATTTAGTATATTGTACGATACTTGCATTAGGCCTCAGCCTTTCCTTAAGAGCATCCCAAATATACCGTTGCAGTAGAAAGTCCTGAGGGTTCAGTCCGATGGTGTTGAAGTTGCAATCGATATCTTCTGTGTTGAAAGAAGAAGAGATAACAAACTTGCATGGTTAGTTTGAATCTTATTAGGAAAGAGTCCTTTTCTCTCCTAGTTAAGCACATTGCTGGGGGAAGGGCAGACCCAGGCCTAGGCCTTGCAGAAGCACCCCCACCCCCCAATGATGCAGTTTTACACCAATGCCCTCATAGACCATCATGCCCCCTTGGAGCAAGACACTGTATGCCAAATTTCAAGTCGATCGGACTAACGGTTGTGTGGTTACAGTGCCAGCTAGTGTCCAGATTGAGCCCATACACACGTGAACCGAGTTTGGTGCAAATATCTAATTTCGTTCTCGAGTTATAGCCATTTTAGTAAAAGTGGCTCTGCCCACATTGTACGTTTTGGCACCCCTTAGCAACCGTGAATCAAAATTTCAATTTTTTCGATAACTTTTGATATTCAGACGCCAGAGAAAATACCCCAAAATTTCGCCAGGGTGCCGAGCAAATCCCAGACATGCATCTTGTCCGCCTTGAGCAAAGGATTCCAACAATATAAGACACTTGAGCCACTGTATAAGACACTGGGCCTAATGGTTCAGGAGTTATGAGCTATTTCGTACTTTTGACCACTGTAGCGCCCCCGTCAGGCCGATCGGGCGAGCCTTGGTGATGTTGTAGGTGGTAAGAGTACTACCAACCCTCAATTACACCTAATTACACCCATCCGCTGACTCATCCCTTACACCTTAATGCACCCTTAAATCTACCCATATCACCAAATCTGTCCCTAACCTTACTCGTATCCCACCTCAATGGCAGCAAAAGTTTTTTGCAATACAATATGAACACAATAAGTACATTTGTAATACGTTCAAGTTCGTAGGGAAGGAAGAGGACAGGGTCGACTTTGACTGCTGACTGAGTTTTTATTTCAATAACAAGATGTCCAAACAAAAGTCTGTGCAACGCACAATAAACAATCCACATCCACAGATGGGCTTCACTCCAGTAGTGCTCTCCAGCTCAGTCCCAGTGTCTCTCAGTCAGCAGTCCCTCTCTCTCTCACACACTCCTGTTTCTCCTGGCGTTTTATCCTGTCTCCGCGCCAATTACTGGAATAAGAAACAGGTGTTCGTGATTTACATTTAACCCACTCATTTACCACGTGTCTCCCGACGCTCTCTCCTGCTGCAGACTTCGCTGAACCACGCCCCCCCGCCACAACATTATACTTATTTTTTGAGTACATAGTAGTTAAGACCACCTAATATAAAGTGGGCCCGATATTTTACATAAAAGGTGTTTACATATTGTCCACAAGACAAAAAACAGATGAATTTGAAGTTTATGTACCATTCTTAATACTGTGTGTCGTTACCTGGATGATCCATGACTGTTTTTTGTTGTTGTTGTTTTGTGATGGTAGTTCATGAGTCCCTTGAAAAAAAGCACAACAAGTACAAGCACTACATTTTACAATAACTCAGCAAATGCAGCTGGTCTGCTTAATGTTGTGTAATTATAAAGTGTGTGTGTGTGTATATTTTTGTTTTACTGAAGATCAAACCCCCTACACTATTAAAAATAGAACCTTTTTTTTCTTAGCATGAAGAACATTTTAAAAATCTAAATAACCTTTTCTCACTATAAAGAATCTTTTGTCAAATGGAAAGGTTCCATGGATGTTAATGGTTCTTCATGGACTCATCAATGTCAATAAAGAACCTTTATTTTTAAGTGTGCTGGAGGAAACTGTATTTCCCAGTGTAGAGCAAGTCAGCAGATTCACATTATTGTTGCTACTAATGCAAGAACTTGATTTTAAAACAAAAGTTTTTGTTAAATTTCTACTTTGTTTTTACAATGATCTTTTTCTTTTATATTCTTTCAGATAGCACAGCATCATATTGGCACATCCAAGGTAGGTATGTTTAATTTCCTTCAAATTAGTCAGCATTTAAATAAATAAATAAATATGCATTATAATTGTTTTTATTTTATTTTAATCCATTTTACAGTTTCTTCTTGACTGACAGTTTAGGCCACAGTTTGGAATTAATAAGCATGTCTGTCAATGTGATTTCAGATGCCCCAGTGCCCAACATCACAGTGTTCAGGCAGATGCAGGACAGAGAGCATGTGATGGTGATGTGTTCATTTGGCAGGAGGTTCATTGAGAGCTCTTTCCAGCTGTCAGTGGAGGGTGAACACAGCTACATACTGAAGAACCCACTGCTCTCTTCAAATGAAAAGTGTGTGTTTGATGTGAATGTGAGCTCATCTGTTTCCTTCACCTGTGTGCACAAGATTAATTATGTGGTGAACCAGCAGAGTGAGACCTACACCTACAGCCCATCTGGTAAAACATACTGTAAATACAATACAAAATTGGATTTTTAAAATGATTATAATTCTAATGCTGTTATGTTGGCATGTTAGATTTTGACACCTCAACATACTGTATGTCAATGTGCCTAAATACTTTATAGATTATTATAGATTTTCTTCTGTAGATCGAGTGTTTAATGAGGTTTCCTTCCAATGGATTAATGGCAGTAATACAGTGGCATACTAGTACAGGCTCATTATTTCAGGTACAGTAATTGTAAAAAGTAAAAAATAAATAAATTACTGTGTTTCTCTGTTTTATTTAAGCTCAACCCAGCAACATGAGCACACCGTATTTCAAAACACAGAGTAAGTCATCACACTTGTACTGATGCATAATTTTGGTTATTGATTTTTTTTTCTATTTAAATGAATGAACCTTACTAGCACCATATGGGCGCATCAAATGTATAATTTAATGGTCATATACAGCCTTTCAAAATTATATATAAAAAAAAAAATGCAGCTATGTGTCTCTTTATATCTTATAGAAGCTCAAAACCCCATCACGAGCACACCGTGTTACAAGACACAGAGTAAGTCAGCAGATTTGCACTCTTGCACTGATGCATAATTTATTTATTTATTTTTTTTTTTTACATTTCTATTGAAATTAATGAACCTTACTAGCACCATATGATATGGTACTAGTAAGGTTCATTAATTTCAATATTATGGGCACATCAAAGGCACATAGGTCTATAATTTCCTTCTTATTAGTTAAGTAAAAATTTCCTTGTAATAGTTTGACGGCCATATACAGCTTTTCAAAATTATAAAAAGCTTTAAAAAAAATGCAGTTATGTGTCTCTTTATATCTTACAGAAACTCAAAACCCCATCACATGCACACCATGCTTCAAGACACAGAGTAAGTCAGCAGATTTGCACTCTTGCACTGATGCATAATTTATTTTTGTTTGTTTTTTACATTTCTATTTAAATTAATGAACCTTACTAACACCATATGATATGGTGCTAGTAAGGTTCATTAATTTCAATATTATGGGCACATCAAAGGCACATAGGTCTATAATTTCCTTCTTATTAGTTAACATTTAGTTAAGTAAAAATGTCCTTGTAATAGTTTAATGGCCATATACAGCTTTTCAAAATAATAAAAAGTAAAATGTGTCTCTTTATATCTTATAGAAGCTCAAAACCCCATCACATGCACACCGTGTTACAAGACACCGAGTAAGTCAGCAGATTTGCACTCTTGTACTGATGCATAATTTTGGTTATTGATATTTTTTTTATTGATATTAATGAACCTTACTAACACCATATGGGCATAAGTATACAGCTTTTCAAAATTATAAAAATGTTAAAAAAAAAAAAATGTAGCTATTAGGGGTGTGATGAGACGGGTAGCTCACGAGATGAGACGAGACACGAGATTGAGTTCACGAGAAAGAGACGAGACAAGATTTTTTACACAGTATTTTTAAGAAATCCTCAATGACGAAATACATGACTAAAAATAGTCTGCAGGTGCATTTGAAATGTTTTAACTAATCCTCTTGCAATGAATGTCATTTCAGTTGTACTTTCTGAGTATGAATTATCATATGTAAAAGACAACAATACTCAAGTACTGTAAAAGGTTTTGCCACTAACTCAACTGACTGACTTCTCTTCTGTATGATTTCATGAGTCTCTTCAGGCCTTACTGTACATGATTTACAAATTTTGACCTCCTAACTTAACTCATTTCCACAAATTGATCATAGAAATAAAATATAAAGTATAAAAAATGGTAACACTTTACAATAAGGTTAATTTGTTAACATTAATGTATTAACTAACATGAACTAACAATAAGGATACATTTGCTACATTATTAATCTTTGTTAATGTTAGTTAATAAAAAATAGTCATTCATTGTTAGTTCATGTTGGTTCACAGTGCATTAACAATAAGTGCAACTGTGCAACCATAATCAAAGTCCTCTCACAATATTCAAAGTGCAAATAGAGACCATTTTTTCTTCAATCATGATACAGAGCTGAGAGATGGTTACAACTACACAGCCCAGCCTGATATAGCTTTCATATTGGTAGATATCTGCATGCATCAGGGAGCCGCTTTCAAAATGCGGGGTATTTAAATCACGTTTGAATGCGAGCTTTTGTTTACGCTCACTTTCGCGAGTACTCTGTGAATAGGGAGCGGCAGGCGACCGTTATCCAGCTGAATTAAATGTTTTTTTAATTCTATAAAAAGCAAAACGACAGTGGAGGTGTAATGTAAATGTAGCAGTGACATATTCTATCCTATTTTCACCCTCACACTCTGCCATGGCAGTATCACTCACGAGAAAACTTTTCACCTCGACGAGAAATCTCATCACATTTCAGTGGCATGAGATCTCATCACACCCCTAGTAGCTATGTGTCTCTTTATAATGCATAATTTTGGTTATTAAAGTAAAACTGATTTTGTTTATTTCTAAATTAAATTAATGAACAATACTAATCCCACTATATATGGGCATATCAATTACAGCGAGACCTATACTGTCCATCTGTTAAAATAAATATGCTACAAATGGCATTTTCATCAAAGATAACAGAAAACTATTATAATCCTAATGCCTAATACTTGCATGTTGGATCCAGGCTCTTTGAAATTACATCTACTGTATGTGCCCTGTGTGTCTCTCAACTTGTGACTGTAAATGTATTCTTCTGCAGTTTTTCTGCAGCATGAGGAAGGAGTATCTTCATTCTATATCGGCTTTTTCTCCTTCATTGTTGTTGGTCTCGTCATTATGACTGCAGCAGTGATCATGACCACCCTTAAGAGCAATACTAAAGGTGTGTGTGTTCACCCAAAAAAGTCATATTTAAGTCTGATATTCATTTGCACATATAAAACTATTGAATACATCATTTATGTTATAGCTTTTGGTTTTAAATAGGGTAGAAAAGCTACAAAAAAATAAACACATCTCAAAAGAGCTGAAGTAACACCTAGATCTCACTTGCTCATAATATGCGACACTCTGCTATGAGACTTTCTCACACATTTATTTAGCTGTGTGTTTTGACACATTTATGCTGCTGTACACGCCACAGTTAGCACTCTTAAATTGCACCATCAAATAAGAAAAAACTCAGCAGAATGCATTTGTTTCAACAGGTTCAGTGATTACTGAGACAGAAAATGACTATACTAATGTATAAGGTGACGACAGAGTTTCTGAAGAGGAAAGAAGAGGCAACCGATCAATTAAATTCCATTCAGACTGATCCAATCATTTTCTGCATGCTGAAATGTAACACCCTTTCAACATAAACACACACACACACACACACACATAGATGGATATAACTTTTACTTTTATGTTTAAATATATATATAAAAATGAAAAAAAAAAAAAATCCTCATTGTTTGGAATATAAGAAACAAATGGGAAATAAAATCTGAATTTCTTATATAAATAAATATATATATATAAATGTCATGTCCTATGTAGAGGACAACAGGACTAAGAAAATGAAAAAAAAAAAAGCCTATAATGAACAATTATATTTTATTTTATATTAATTTTTTATATTTCAGTAGTCAAGTTTTATGTTCCAGGCTATTCTTTTTCTATAACAACCCGTTAAACAAATATGTGAATAATGTTGGAAAAAGATGTTTAGAAAACATTTATATTTTGTAGTTTGTATGCATACTAGTGACCGCATTTTAATAGGCATTTAATGTAGATATCAAAATGATTTGATATACTATTTTACTTTACACAATATGTTTGTAAACATGGCCAAAAAATGGGTTTTCCCATTATATACAATGTATCTATTCATTGTCTCTAATTTGCATATTAAAAAATCTTTGGGCAACATGTAACTAAAACAAGAAGTAGCTATATAATAATGAGAGTAGTAACTTGGAAACATTTTCATATCTCATATTTCATAGAAATATTGATATATAATTTTACTTATTATGCCTGATAACTTAAGCATGCTGTAAGTCCTGGTGAATGAAACTGATGCATGTTTTATAACAGAAAGTCATATTCTGATTTTAAACCCCATTAAAGTTGTCTAGAGATGCTAATTTATGACAAACAATATGAACATTTGTGCTGAATTTAGTCATTTAGTCAATGTCAGTCATATTTAAAGACCAAGGAAAGGGAGTTGCCATGGTTACACCTCTAAACATTTGGTATCTCTTTTATATTACTTTTTATTTTACTTATTTCCTTGCTCTTGTAATGCGTGCTATTGGTGTTTAATCTAATGTTTGTGTGATTTGAAGGAATGTTTGTCTTCATGAGAAGAGATAAGAAAATGTCTCCATTTCAAGGTTTTAAAGTCACAGGACAATGATGTGAAGCAGTCATTTTCAATTGCTTTTGCTTTAGTATAATAATATTTGTTGGATTTGCACTGGTCAGACGAAATAGATGAAGTCTAAGCATTGAGACATTCAGACAAAGTCTGATCATTAAAACATGCAATTAAGATTATTCAATAAACTTTTTATTATCATCACTTCTTCTCCTGCTTCTGCTCTTCACTGGCATACTCAATCAAACTCTCAGGCTGATAGAAGACTGATATCTTCTGGCAGGGACTCAGAGTCCAGGCCAGGGTCGAATCTAAAATATCTGACATGGAGATCCACCTGATCTATACAGTTTGGATTAGTTTTTCTCATCGCAGGCTTTAGCTTCAGTAGTTTAAGAGCACCACACTGAGACTAACCCTGTGAACTCTTTGCACACTTTAGTAAAGACAGATCCCATCAATGCCAACAGTTACTACATGGATGAATAAATAATCAAAAACTTTCTGAAGAGAGAAGAATAGACTTGAAGAAAAAACTTTTATTGTAATAAAAAAAATTAAATATATTAATTATTCAATTAACACCTTGTATTTGTTCCCTATTTGTTAATACATTGTCACACCTATTTGCTTCTTTTTTTTAAAATTGTTTTTGTTGTTTGTTTGAACAAGAACTGCTAAATGAATAAATGTAAATGCTTTTCAGCTGTTTTATTACAGATGTAGTTTCTGTCTACATCCAGTAGGGGGCAGAAGTATGTGCTTTAGTACTGATGAGTGCAATGCATTTCACAGATGGTGAAATAATGTGATTTTAATCTGTAGGGTAACAGTATGGAAGTTGAATATCTTAAATAACATGCTGTATGTTACTTTTCTATCTAATCTTGCTATTTAATTTGCTTCTATCTTCATACACACAAACAGGTTTCATATTCAAAATTAGACAAAACAGCTTGTTTTTGTCACAGAAAGAACGTTGTATAGAAACTTCCTCTTTCCCAAATGGGAAAATTATGGTTTACTGATTTTTTATTTCATAATCATGCTTCAATAATTTCTGCAATGGTTCATTAATGCAATAAAATTTTAACAATTGAACAATCCTTATAGTGGACTTCAATGGTCTCCAAACGGTTGAAGGTCAAAATGACAGTTTCAGTGCAGATTCAAAGGGCTTTAAACAATACCAGATGAGGAATAAGGGTCTTTTCTAGCGAAACACTAGATAATCTGTCATTTTCTAAAAAAATACAACTGTATATGCTTTATAACACAAATTATCACCTTGCAAGTGCTTCCGCTTTCCATATTCTTCAAAAAGCTTACACTGTATATCCTACGGAACGAACCCGGTGCCAGTTCCGTTTTTTCCGTAAGTAGAATAGGGAAGGCGTAGGACATACAGCGTAAGCTTTTTGAAGAATACGGAAAGCGGAAGCACTTGCAAGGCAATAATTTGTGTTTATAAAGCATATACAGTTGTATTTTTTTTTTAAGAAAATGACTGATCGTTTCTCTAGATAAGACTCTTATTCCTCGTCTGGTATCGTTTAAAGCTCTTTGAAGCTGCACTGAAACTGACATTTTGACCTTCAACCGTTTGGAGACCATTGAAGTCCTGGAATGTTTTCATCAAAAACCTTAATTTCTTTTTGACTGAAGAAAGAAGGACATGAACATCTTGGATGACATGGGGGTGAGTAAATTATCAGGAAATTCTCATTCAGAAGTGAACTAATCCTTTAAGAGAGCTGTGCATAAACAAATGCCCACAAACCTCAATGAACTGAAGCAACGTTTTAAAGAAGAGTGGGCCGAAATTCCTCTACAACGATGTGAGAGAAATGATTATTTCGGTTAACTTAACAGACTACTAAGTTATTGCTGATAAAGGTGGTTCTGAATGGGGTGTACTTAGTTCTTTCACACAAGGCTTCTCCATTTCGTCTTTATTTTTGTTAATTAAATAATGACAGTGTATGTCACATGTTGTTGCTTATCTGAGGTTGTATTTACCTAATTTTAAGACCTGCTAAAGACCAGATGATTATTTTTCTTTTTCTTTTTTATTTTATGATTTTTTTTGTCCAGATACATAAACCCATATAATTTAAAGATGATGTACTTTCTTTTCCACGTGACTGTATAATGAGTAAATAAGGAGAAATTTTGGTTGCAAAGTTAATCAATGCAGTGCCACAGGAAACAATGATAATGGCCACTTCCTGAGCTCAGCTTTTGTGCAATATGCCGTTTTACTTCAAAGTGTGATAATCTGTATCACTATTTTCTAACAATAAAAGTTACAGTCATTTCACAGACTAACTCTCTGAATAAAGCTGTTAACACTTTTAAAATCCTGATTTAAAAGAGAAAATCAAACCATGGATGTATTTATATGTTCTTTCATGGCACTTTAAACAATGACTACATGGATGTCTAAATCATTTTGTGTATTTCTGATGAGGAAAAAAAGATGTAGGAAAAGGAGATCAACTGACAATTTATTAATTATTCAGTAGTCTTTTATATGCTTTTTATCTATTAATGTTCATTTTATATGTGGCAGAACCTTGCATGGGTTGGATGGAAGAGAGCGGCTGCTCATCTTGCTTAAATAAATTTGTCATAAACTCTTTATTCAAAACAAACTGAAAAAAAGAAAGAAAAATGCTATAGTATGTTTTTATTTAATTGGTCAGATTCCTGTTGCCACCCAAATGTGCAGTAAAGTTGAGTGATTTTTTTTTCTATTATTATATTATCTTTTATTTGATATCCTCCATGCATTATGTGGTGTGCTGCCTTCATAAAGATTTCTGAAAGTTCATACATAAATAGAGATAAGGGTTTTTCAGGATCAGGATTTGTGTGCTACTGCTGCATGTGATAGACAGACGTGCCTAAATGTGCATCTGTAAGCATGAGATTGTGTGGTCAGTCAGAGCTTATGGTTCAGAGCCAGATGTCCAGACAACCACAAAGAAAAAATTTTATAGTTCCTCCTTAACCAAAACAACAAGCTTATAATGCATTCCCGCCATGTCCTAACCGTAATTATGAGATGACAACCCATGACTTACTACCCAGAGCTACTTACATCCTCAGACTCAGATTTATGTGTTTCTATGTCAACACTATCAATATCAGAGATGGGACCAAGTCACACATGTGCAAGTCTCAAGTAAGTCTCAAGTCTTAACCTTCAAGTCTCAAGTAAGTCCCAAGTATTTTTTTCTTGGGCAAGTCAAGTCAAGTCAAGTCACAAGCTATGTCAAGTCAAGTCAAGTCAAGTCCTGTAGTAGGTCAAGTCAAGTCCAAGTCAAGTCACCTTATTATTGTAATTTTACCTGCAGAATCTGATCTTAATAAAGTGAAAAAACAAGATACAAGTAACTGTCAGTAAATTAAAATAATTTGGATTTGCATTGTAAATACTCGTGTTCAGTAAAATACATCATGGAATCAAACAAAATTGTAACTTCATAAAATTATTTATTTTTCACTTCTGCCAACAGTGTTTGAAATGTTTTAAATTTTCAACATTGAGTCCATAAAACAAATAACAGCTTAACATCCAACAGACTCCTCTCTGAACACCTCCCTCTCTCTCTCTCTCAAACACAGTTTACACACAACATTAAACTTTGTTACATTTCTCCTCTCTCTCTCTCACAACAGCTTTACTGACATGAAAGGAGCTTTTGTTGTAGTATTGTTGTTCAGAAAATGTACATTATTTGGCACTGTATTTGGCATATCACGGTTTCGATTTTAGTTCGTTGTTAAAATACAACTTAGAGACCATTTAAGCTTTGTAGGCCTATGTTTAAAATTTTCGGTTTATGATGAAATGGTGGCGGCGGCACAGGGTCATTGGGAAACACTGAATGAATGTTTAGCTGACAAATGTGCTAAAGTTGTAATATCAGCTGCAGAGGCGCACCGACACTAAGTGGGGGCCCCAGGCAAAATTCATAAATGAGGCCCTTCTAAAAGATTTTATAGTTAAAATATCTTTGTTACCTAGTGACATATAACACAGTCAAAACACATAACAGAACAAATTGTTTTTAATTTACAAAATTTGTCAACAAATCTTACTAATTAAATAATGTCAACTAAATAAATGTATTGATATTTATTTATATTAAAGGTCATAGAGAGGATTTTTTCGTCGACTGAGAAAGACCAAAGACTGTTACTGAGTTTTTGAAATGAGCGCATGCGTAAGAACAACCCCCCTCCTTCGAAGGAACGCCTCCCAAAACTCGTAAACACTCGTATTGGAACATGAGTGTTTACCACCGGCATTCGCTGTGTCGTGTTAGTGGATTCATTATGTCGGACTCACCGCAGGTAACTCATAATCTGCAGTTGTTATTCCTGTCTCCGGACAAAAACATTGCATGCGGCGCCTGTGGAGTGTGGAAAGTTACTGGAGCGTGCAGCCGCGCTCGTCTCTCACAAGGAACGTCATGGCAGTGATTGACAAGCCAGAGGGCCAATCGTTTACGCGATTGGCTGATGTTTTTAAGGCCCTACCTCGTGCACAGATGATGTATATTAATATTATTACTTTCAGTGCACCTAATAAATAGTCTTTTATCAGTTAGTAAAGACAGTTTCAAGTAATATTGCAAAAATGTATAAAACAAAACATCCTCTTTAGCACCTTTAATGCGAGCTGGATAAACTAGGCAGGGCTCATTTTTTTACTGGCCCCACAACAAAAAAATTAATAAAAGTAAAAGACAAGAAAATGGGCCTATAAAATAAGCATATTTATTGTTTCCGTTGTCTTTGTTACATTTAACCTAAATAAATAGGGTTATGGCACCAAAAGCTACTAGATTAATTTATATTATAAATATTGTTAGACAAATAAACAGTAAGTAATAAAAGAGTAACAAATAATCAAATTACAAGTAATAGCACAAATAAATACAACAGAACAAACATATAAATTAAATAAATGGTGCTTTTCAAGTTTTTCATGTAGGTTTAAACAGGAGATTTTCAGGTACAGAAATTGTAATCTAATGTATAACTATAGAATTGTAATCTAATGTATAACTATAGAATTATAGATTAAGATTTATTAAAGTTAATCGGTCAAGAGCAGTTACAGATGCATAAAAATGTTTTAATGTTGAAAATATAAAACGTTAAATAGCCTACTGTTATTTGAAATTATTTAAAAAATTGAAGACACTTCAAAAGTGAAATTAAACCCGCCAGTAGTTGGCAGCGAATCACTGTTAATGAGCGAATCATTGAGATTCAACCGATTCATTCAAGCGGCTGATTCATTCAGGAAGTGTTGCTCAGAGACGCAAAACAATTCTGTGGACTTTGGAACTATTTTCGTTGGTGAAATACAGCGAAACAGACGATTTGGTGTCTAAAATGTAAGTCACTTGATTAAGTTCTTGTTCATTAAACTGTACGCTGAATAAAATCAATATCACTTTTGTAATCATGATAATATTTGGAGAAAAACGGCGCTCTTTGTTTAATCTTCATGCTTCTTCATGCTTTCTTTTTCGCTTTTGCCTGCCAGACGTATATGTCCTCTTCATGTTTAATAAATTGAATTAGGCATTTTAATGTAAGTAAGCGCTGCGCCAGTTTGAATGCGGCGGCAAAAGCATAAACAGCGTAACGAGAGAGGGGTCCTGATGCAGAGATGTCGCTGCGTCACTGCGTGTTATAATATTGATATTAACATTTCATATCATAACAAAAACCCTTCAACCGGACCGAACGAGAGTCTCGAGGCCTGCCGCTGCGCTGAGTGAGTGACAGGAGGCGTGTCTGTGTTCAGCTGCGGTGTGCGTGAACTCGCTGTTGGAGAGAAGAGAGAGAAAGCGCTGCCGGTGTATGGATGCCTGTATGCAGTATATACTTTATTTTTTTAAATAATTTATATATTTTATATTCAAACTGAAAACATGATGTGATTTAACACTCAAGTCATTCAAGTCATCGTGTCTCAAGTCAAGTCAAGTCCCGAGTCTTTAACTTCCAAGTCCGAGTCAAGTCTCAAGTATTTTATTTTTTGTCAAGTCAAGTCACAAGTCATAAAAATAGCGACTCGAGTCGACTCGAGTCCAAGTCACCAAGTCACAAGTCCCCATGTCTGATCAATATCAAAATGAATCTGCAGCAGTCAGGTGGTACAAGTCAGAGACATGAGGTAATTTAACGGCGTCTCTTGTGACGCTTTGTAGACTCTGCTGTGTGCGTTCATGTGTTTTGTAAGAGGCATGGCTTTGGAGATGCTCTGAAGGGAGGGTGGGATCTTGTGCTTTCAAAGCTAGCTTGCTATTAGGCTCTCTGAAACTGCCTACCCTACCTTTAAACAATACTAATAAATAACATGCGATGTGATATTTATCTTGCTAATCTTGCCATGTAATTTTACTTTTGCATATACACAAATAGGCTTCACATTCAAAAGTAGAGAGAAAAGCCTTTTTTATTACAGAATGAAAGTTAAATAGACACTTCCTCTTTCCAAGATATGAAACTTGGTCTTTGAAGAATTTGTATTTTATAATCATGCTTAAACAATTTCTTAATGGTCCATTAAAAAGATTTTTTTTTAAAAGAATTAAATTATGTCCAGATTTTATTTAAAAAACACTTTCTTTAGATTTTTCTTTCAGACAAAGGTGTGAAGGCCTCAAACTAAAATATCTTATATATCTTATAAGTTAAGAAACATACAAAGAGACTTGACATAGTATATGGTGTCATATATATATATATATATATATATATATATATATATATATATATATATATATATATAAAGGCAGCGTGGTTATGTGTGGTTCAGTTCCCTATGAATGCACTGATGATCTTGAGCTAAATTTCCAGATGAAATGGCCAGAAACCTTTTTAGAATCAAAGCTAACATGTGTTTTACTAGTTACTTAATCATTTATAATAGCACTGGATATTGTGAAATGACCTCAACTAATAAAACTGCAAAGGAGCAGGTTTGGACACCCCTGCCTAAAAGTGTATGTGTGTCACAGAGACCGTAAATCACAGAGATCCCACTTAAAACTAATTCAGTGGATTACTAAAGTGCACACATGGCATTTGTTTATTTGTTTATTTGAAAAGGATCCCCATTAGCTGATGCCGAAACAACAGCTAGTCTTCCTGGGGTCCAAACAATACATACAACATCCAATAATTACAATCACAATTACTACAAATATATCACATAAAATAAAATAGAAATAAAAATACACAAACAACATAGCACACAATCCAACCTTACTCAACCAATCCAAACAATATTATGATGTTGAAAACAAATACAATCTTAGTCTTTTTTTAAAACCAGTTTTTCCCTTGATTTCACGAACCTCAACTGGAAGATTATTCCATAACACAATTGACCTGTACATCACAGTTCTCTTCATAGAGTCAGATTTAGGTAGGGGTAAAAAAATCTGTCCACTATTCGCCCCTCTTGTATAATGTAAATGCATATCAGAATAATATATTATTTTGTCATAAAGAAATTTAGGAGTCCGAGTGTTAATGATTCTATGAAAGTATACTAACATATTGACAGAGAGTCTATGCTTAATCATCAGCCAAGCAAGACGTTCATGCATCTCTACTACACTAGTTCTCAAAGAACACCTTAGAACAAGCCTTGCAGCCTTGTTTTGAGCCATTTGTAATTTTTTTAAATGACTACTAGATGCAGCAGACCATACAACATAACAATAATCCAAATGACACAAAACCAATGTACAAACAACCCGACTAAACAACTGTGAATTTAAAAAATGTGCACATTTACGCGTTACTGCCACAGCTCTACCCATTTTAGCCACAACTTTATTAATGTGATCAGACCATGATAATGTAGAATCAAGCCAAAGACCAAGAAGCTTCACCTTTTTTACTTGCTGTACATTTTGACTATTTACTAATTAATTAATTAATTTTAGGATTATCAGATAATCTATACTTAGAAACAAATATTATACTCACAGTTTTTGAAATATTTAGAACAAGTTTATTTGTTTTGATCCAATTATACAATTTGCTAATCTCACAAGACAGAACATGATTAAGCTCTGAACATGTAGAGGCTGCATAATAAAGAGTAGAATCATCAGCAAACATAGTCAATTTAGCTTTACTGAGTATATATGGCATATCATTTATGAAAATTGAAAATAATAAAGGTCCAAGGCAACTACCTTGAGGAACACCACACTCCAGGGACTTGCTACCAGATAACGCACCATTAAAATAAACTCTTTGCGACCTCTCCGACAAATAGCTCTTAAACCACTTAATTGCCGAGGAAGCAAAGCCATAACTAATAAGTTTGGAAATCGAAATTTCATGGTCAATCACATCAAAGGCAGCACTGAAGTCTAATAATAGTGTACCCACTAGCCTTGATTTATCAATCGATGCTTGCCAGCTATCCAACATTTGTGTCATAGCAGTGCAGGTTGAATGACCCTTCCTATATGCATGTTGAAACATCGTAGTCAATTCATTGTTAGAAAAGTAATCTTGCACTTGCTCAAATACAATCTTCTCCAACAATTTACTTAAAACAGGCAAAATGCTAACAGGCCTGCTATTTAGACCACATAAAGTTGCTTTTGTGTCTTTGGGTAAAGGAATTATCTTACTCTCTTTCCAATGTTTTGGACACTCACCACCTATCAAACATCTGTTAAAAATGTGACAGATTGGTTTAGAAATATGTCTAGCTGATAACTTCAACAGCCTACTATCTAAGTTGTCCAAACCAGCAGACCCGCCCACCGTCAAAGATCTCAGCAGCATTTCCACCTGCACAACATTAACCCGCTGAAATTCAAATGTACACAGTTTATCTTTCATAATACACCTTTCAATTAGCTCATTCGAGTTAAAATCAACAGTATGTTTCATTGTCTCTCTAATGTTAGAAACCTTAGTAACAAAGTAATCATTAAAATAATTCGCAATCTGTATTGGCTTAGTCAAATAAACTCCATTCAATTCAACAAAAGAAGTACCCATTGATTTTTTCCCCATAATTTCATTGAATACATTCCACATTCTCTTACTATCTGTACCACAGTCTTCAATTCTCTTCTGAAAATATTTTTTCTTTTTCACTCTGTTCACCTTGGTCACCTGATTCCTTAAAATACAATAAAATTTTCTGTCCTCAAGAGAGTCTGAAAGAACCACAACATCACTGCTTTGACATTGGTGATGTCAAAGCAGAAAAAGGTTTTACTTTTAATACAAATATTTTTAATCCTGTGTGATTTCAAAGCTAAGTGAACTTACAATTAAAGAGAAATGGAGTTCTAAAATTGTACATTAAATAGATATTATAGAAATAGAGAAATTGAGTTTGACAGTTGTGTAATATATTCGAGACCAAGGACAAATGTCACATGTCTAAAAAACTGATCCTGTGGTTTTGTGGTCAGAGCTGAAGGTTCAGAGCTGCACGTCCAGATCGCCACAAAGAACAAATGTGCACATGACATCTATAAACTGTGTAAAAACAAAGAGCTATATCCAGATATCTTGTATACTTATTTCAATGATATGATACCGTTTACTTTGCTCCATTCATTTTCTCTTAAAATCAGCAATATTTTGGAAACCCAGCAGCAACTGGAAAAAGAAAATTAATGTTTGTCTTGAAAGCCACTTCTGCTTTCCCACATTTTCTCTGCATATTTCTGGTTAAGACAGAGGAAGTCAGTGTCAGTCTCAGTCACTGTCAGGCGAGTGTCTCAGAAATCTGTAGCTCTCTAATCAAAGACAGCATGATGAACCTGCTTTATGTCCTTTTATTGGTCCTTTGGTCATCTTTCAGTAAGTGGATCACATTTTTTGCCTCAGATTTTGTGTACTGTATCTACTGTAAGGACAGGAGTTAATACAATTTCTGCTGTGTGTTTGTACAGATTCATCTGATGCATGGTACCTTACGACAGGTGCATCATCTAATGACTTTAATCTATACGTGTTCCTATATAATATTCCAAAATATTTTAAAATACAATGATAGCAGTCAATATAATTTTTGCTGTGTTTTTGTACAGAGCCGCCTCTCACTCCAGCTCAACCTTCACTAACAGGTGCATTATCAAATAACCTTAATCTATTTCATCTATACACTTTTCTGTCAGTATTCTTTATTCTATATTCTGTTAATATAATTTTATATAATCTGCATAATAATTTATATATTCAGTCAATATATAATTTTTTATAATTGTAATATAATGTGTCAGTCAATCATTTTTTTTGCCGATGTCATCTGATGCCTGGTGCTTTACAGTTTACCTGTCGATGTCAGGCACATCATCTATTGACTTTAATCTAGTGTTCTATTTAAAAAATAGAATTTTAAAGTGCAATTTAACATCAGGACAGACCTTTGCTGAAATATATTTTGAAATTTGCCTGTCAGTCATTCAAGCTGAGTTTATAATTGTCACATGCAGCCTGTTTTTGGTTTTGTTTTCTGTGTTCTGTTCCTGTTTTTCCTGCCTGATTTCCTAGTTAGTTTCCTTGTTTGTTAATTAGTCTTTCACACCTATTCCCATTCTGTTAATTATCATCATCATCTGTGAATTTAAGCCCTGTTTTCATTCAGTTCATTGTTTGGTGTCGTCAATATTAAACATTGTAATTGTTATATTCTCTTGCGATTTCCTCTGTATTCCCAGTGGATTTAGTATTAAACTATTTTGGTTTCTCTATTCCTGCATCATGCGCTTTCAATACAGCGATATGTGACAATAATATTCATGAGGTACCTTATTATCTGATCATGAAATCATCTAAGCTGATAAAAAAAATGTAAAAGTACTTTGTGTCTCTTTTTATATTCAATAGCATCTTCAAATCCCTGCCGGTACTGGTACAATGCACCATGTTATTGGACCACTAGTAAGTGTGCAGATAATTATATTCATACATTATCACATATTTGACATTCAGCTGTTCAAAACTGTTTATGTTATGTTTTTGTTTCTCTTTGTTCTATTGAAGTTCAACCCAGAAACACAAGCACACTGCATTACAAGACACAGAGTAAGTCAGCAGATTTGCACTCTTGCACTGATGCTTACAGTAATTTTGAGTATTAAAGTAAGATGACTTTTATTTATTTATTTATTTTTTAATAAATGTTTGTACATCACAGGTATTTCTCAGTTCCTTCTTAACATTTAGTTTAGTATTTTAGGGTATCTAAAGTTTCCTCACTGATGCATAATTGTGGGTATTAAAGTAAGATGTTATTATTATTATTATTTAAATAAATTAACATTACTAGCACCATACTGGCACATCAAAGTTATGTCTAATTTCCTTCCTATTAGTTTTCATTTAGTTTCTAAAATTTCCTTGTAATAGTTTAATGGTCATAAATTCAGCTCTTTAAACTGTAAAAGTACAAAAAAATATTACACTATGTGTCTCCCTTTATCTTAATGAAGCCCAAACCTCATGGAGGAGACGGTATTACCAGATGACAAGTAAGCCAGCAGATTTATTGTTTGTATTGATGCATAATTTTGGGTATTAAAGATTAATTTTATTATTTAGTTTTAATTGAATGAGCATTACTAACATCACACTGGTGCATCAACTTGTTTCCTTCTTATTAGTTATAATTTAGTTTCTCAATTTCCCTTGTAATGGTTTAATGTTCATAAATTCAGCTCTTCAAACTGTTAAAATAAAAAAATAAAATTATGTTTCTCTCTTTATCTTAATGAAGCTCAAACCCCATGGAGGAGACCGTATTACCAGATGCCAAGTAAGCCAGATTTATAGTGTTGTACTGATGCATAATTATGGGTGTAAGATGAATTTTATTTTATTTATTTAATTTTAAATGAATGAACATTACTAACATCATACTGGCACATCAACTTATTTTCTTCTTGTTAGTTAGCATTTAGGGTGCGTTCACACTTGTCATGTTTGGTTTGATTAAAATGAACACAGGAAGATGAGACCCTAAAAAGGACAGAAACTTCACGGGTATTAACGCATATTTTTTTCGTCATAATCGTGAGTTTGCCCATCACAGGCATCAGACACGTGTCTCCACACAGCGGATTGTTTGTGTGTGTGACGGAGGGACTCTCGCCTGTTTTGACTCCTTTACACATTTTATAAACTCTTTACGAGTTCCCAGCTGGCCAAAATACCATCACATGCAGGCTACACACACACAACAAGTGCATTTACCTCAGCATACAGCATTCTTTTGGATGTTCATTACGTTCCGTCTCAAAATAGGCAATACGTCATAAAATCTGACCAATCAGGTTATGAATGTATCCCTATGACTTTAGGTTCGTTATCTTTTGGTTCGGTGTTAAATTTTTTTTATTTTTTTTTTTGGTCAGGACCAAATGAACCAAACAAACCAAACTACAAGTGTGAACGCACCCTTAGTTTCTAAATTTTCCTTGCAATGGTTTAATGGTCATAAATTCAGCTCTTCAAACTGTAAAAATAAAAAAATAAAATTATGTCTCTCTCTTTATCTTAATGAAGCTCAAGCCCCATACAGGAGGAGACCGTATTACCAGATGCCAAGTAAGCCAACAGATTTATAATGTTGTATTTATGCATAATTATGGGTAATAAAGTAAGATGAATTGTATTATTTATTTATTTATTTTAAATGAATGAACATTACTAACATCACACTGGCACATCAACTTATGTCCTTCTTATTAGTTATCATTTAGTTTCTAAATTTTCCTTGTAATAGTTTAATGTTCATAAATTCAGCTCTTTAAACTGCAAAAATAAATAAATAAAACATTGTGTCTCTCTTTATCTTAATGAAGCTCAAACCCCATACAGATGGAGACCGTATTACCAGATGACAAGTAAGCCAACAGACCTATAGTGTTGTATTGATGCATAATTATGGGTAATAAAGTAAGATGGATTTTATTATTTATTTATTTTAAATGAATGAACATTACAGTACTAACATCACACTGGCACATCAACTTATTTCCTTCTTATTAGTTATCATTTATTTTCAAAATTTTCCTTGCAATGGTTTAATGGTCATAAATTCAGCTCTTCAAACTGTAAAAAACAAAAAACAAAACAAAAAAACAGTAATAATAAAATTATGTTTCTCTCTTCATCTTAATGAAGCCCAAACCCCATGGAGGAGACCGTATTACCAGATGCCAAGTAAGCCAGCAGATTTATAGTGTTGTATTGATGTACTGTATACATTTGGGTATTAAAGCAAGATTGCCTTTTTTTTTATTACTAACACCACACTGGCACATCAACTTATTTCCTTCTTATTAGTTATCATAGTCTCAAATTTTTCCTTGTAATAGTTTAATGGTCATAAATTCAGCTCTTTAAACTGCAAAAATAAATAAATAAATAAACAAATAAAACATTGTGTCTCTCTTTATCTTTATGAAGCTCAAGCCCCCTACAGGAGGAGACCGTACTACCAGATGACAAGTAAGCCAACAGATTTATAGTGTTATAGGCCTTGTTCACACTGTCAGTTTTTGGGATTGACAACCACATTTACTTAGAGGTGTGAGTCTTGAAATGTCTTGTTCACACAGCAACTTACAGTAGCGTCTGGAACACTGTCTGTATGAACGTGCAACGAGAGTCAAGCCCGTATTCTCTTACTAGTAACCATAACGACAGTGACTAATGTAATATTAAAGATGGCGACATTCATAAAACTTAAAAGTATTATGACTTTTGACATGACACGAGACTAACTGAACCACGAGTTCATCCATCAAAACTTCATTAACCAACAGCAGCATGTAAAACACACACTAGCCGGAGTCTTTAAAACCGTTGCACTCGCGTGTCACATCCTTTGCGACGTCTCACAAATGACGAAGATTCATAAGGCGAGAAACTACTGGGTCCATATTGTAGGTTGTGTATTCTGTAACAATCAGTCCAACTGAAGGCGAGTTGATGAACTCATGTGCAGTTTAATGAAATAAAGTGACAAACAAACAAAGCAGCCACTTGACTTGGACATAAGTAAACTTAATGATGAGCAGACTGGACTTGACTTGACATGACCTGACCAACTCTTGACTCTTGACTAAGACAACCAATGGGCAAGTGACACAAGGAACAAGGAAACCAATGACAGAACAGAACTCAGAAACACAACAAGACAATGAACCAATCAGAACATGACTAAACTAGACATGACAGAAATAATAAAATTATGTTTCACTCTTTATCTTAATGAAGCTCAAGCCCCATACAGGAGGAGACCGTATTACCAGATGACAAGTAAGCCAACAGATTTATAGTGTTGTATTGATGCATAATTATGGGTATTAAAGCAAGATGAATTTTATTTTATTTATTTATTTTTAATTAATGTACATTACTAACATCACACTGGTGCATCAACCTGTTTCCTTTTTATTAGTTATCATTTAGTTTCTCAATTGTCCTTGAAATAGTTTAATGTTCATAAATTCAGCTCTTCAAACTGTTAAAATAAAAAAATAAAATTATGTTTCTCTCTTTATCTTAATGAAGCTCAAACCCCATGGAGGAGACCGTATTACCAGATGCCAAGTAAGCCAGATTTATAGTGTTGAACTGATGCATAATTATGGGTGTAAGATGAATTTTATTTTATTTATTATATATACTGGTGCATCAACTTATGTCCTTCTTATTAGTTATCATTTAGTTTCTAAATTTTCCTTGCAATGGTTTAATGATCATAAATTCAGCTCTTCAAACTGTAAAAATTACACACAAAAAAAACAATAATAATAAAATTATGTTTCTCTCTTTATCTTAATGAAGCTCAAGCCCCATACAGGAGGAGACCGTATTACCAGATGCCAAGTAAGCCAACAGATTTATAGTGTTGTATTGATGTATAATTATGGGTATTAAAGCAAGATGAATTTTATTTTATTTATTTATTTTTAATTAATGTACATTACTAACAGCACACTGGTGCATCAACCTGTTTCCTTCTTATTAGTTATCATTTAGTTTCTCAATTTTCCTTGCAATGGTTTAATGATCATAAATTCAGCTCTTCAAACTGTAAAAATTACAAAAAAAAAAAAAAATTATGTTTCTCTCTTTATCTTAATGAAGCTCAAGCCCCATACAGGAGGAGACCGTATTACCAGATGACAAGTAAGCCAACAGATTTACAGTGTTGTATTGATGCATAATTATGGGTATTAAAGTAAGATGAATTTTATTATTTATTTATTTCATTTTAAATAAATGAACATTACTAACATCACACTGGCACATCAACTTATGTCCTTCTTATTAGTTATCATTTAGTTTCTAAATTTTCCTTGCAATGGTTTAATGTTCATAAATTCAGCTCTTCAAACTGTAAAAATTACAACAAAAAAAAATTATGATTTCTCTCTTTATCTTAATGAAGCTCAAACCCCATGGAGGAGACCGTATTACCAGATGCCAAGTAAGCCAGATTTATAGTGTTGTACTGATGCATAATTATGGGTGTAAGATGAATTTTATTTTATTTATTACATATACTGGCGCATCAACTTATGTCCTTCTTATTAGTTATCATTTAGTTTCTAAATTTTCCTTGTAATAGTTTAATGGTCATAAATTCAGCTCTTTAAACTGCAAAAATAAATAAATAAAACATTGTGTCTCTCTTTATCTTAATGAAGCTCAAGCCCCCTACAGGAGGAGACCGTATTACCAGATGCCAAGTAAGCCAACAGACCTATAGTGTTGTATTGATGCATAATTATGGGTATGAAAGTAAAATGGATTTTATTATTTATTTATTTTAAATGAATGAACATTACAGTACTAACATCACACTGGCACATCAACTTATTTCCTTCTTATTAGTTATCATTTATTTTCTAAATTTTCCTTGCAATGGTTTAATGGTCATAAATTCAACTCTTCAAACTGTAAAAAAACAAAACAAAAAAAACAGTAATAATAAAATTATGTTTCTCTCTTCATCTTAATGAAGCTCAAGCCCCATACAGGAGGAGACCGTATTACCAGATGCCAAGTAAGCCAACAGATTTATAGTGTTGTATTTATGCATAATTATGGGTATTAAAGCAAGATTTTATTTTTTATTCAAACCCCATGAAGTAGACGGTATTACCAGATGCCAAGTAAGCCAGATTTATAGTGTTGTACTGATGCATAATTATGGGTGTAAGATGAATTTTATTTTATTTATTACATATACTGGCGCATCAACTTATGTCCTTCTTATTAGTTATCATTTAGTTTCTAAATTTTCCTTGTAATAGTTTAATGGTCATAAATTCAGCTCTTTAAACTGCAAAAATAAATAAATAAAACATTGTGTCTCTCTTTATCTTAATGAAGCTCAAACCCCATACAGATGGAGACCGTATTACCAGATGACAAGTAAGCCAACAGACCTATAGTGTTGTATTGATGCATAATTATGGGTATGAAAGTAAGATGAATTTTATTATTTATTTATTTCATTTTAAATAAATGAACATTACTAACATCACACTGGCACATCAACTTTTTTCCTTCTTATTAGTTATAATTTAGTCTCTAAATTTTCCTTGTAATAGTTCAATGTTCATAAATTCAGCTCATTAAACTGCAAAAATAAATAAATAAAACATTGTGTCTCTCTTTATCTTAATGAAGCTCAAACCCCATACAGATGGAGACCGTATTACCAGATGACAAGTAAGCCAACAGACCTATAGTGTTGTATTGATGCATAATTATGGGTATGAAAGTAAGATGAATTTTATTATTTATTTATTTCATTTTAAATAAATGAACATTACTAACATCACACTGGCACATCAACTTTTTTCCTTCTTATTAGTTATAATTTAGTCTCTAAATTTTCCTTGTAATAGTTTAATGGTCATAAATTCAGCTCTTCAAACTGCAAAAATAAATAAACAAATAAAACATTGTGTCTCTCTTTATCTTTATGAAGCTCAAGCCCCCTACAGGAGGAGACCGTACTACCAGATGACAAGTAAGCCAACAGATTTATAGTGTTATAGGCCTTGTTCACACTGTCAGTTTTTGGGATTGACAACCACATTTACTTAGAGGTGTGAGTCTTGAAATGTCTTGTTCACACAGCAACTTACAGTAGCGTCTGGAACACTGTCTGTATGAACGTGCAACGAGAGTCAAGCCCGTATTCTCTTACTAGTAACCATAACGACAGTGACCAATGTAATATTAAAGATGGTGACGTCCATAAAACTTAAAAGTATTATGACTTTTGACATGACACGAGACTAACTGAACCACGAGTTCATCCATCAAAACTTCATTAATCAACAACAGCATGTAAAACACACACTAGCCGGAGTCTTTAAACCGTTGCACTTGCGTGTCATGTCCTTTGCAACGTCTCGCAAATGACATGAAAAGAAACACAAAACTGATGAGAGCCACTCCGGTGGATAACAGTGACTGAATCTAACACCTTCAGATGACACACAGCTCACACCTCTGTCACAGTAAATTACCGAAAGTGAAACCATACACAAAACACCTTAGCAGAGCGGCTCTCTCGCACTGTATGACGTGACAGACTAGTTGTCCAGTACGGTTCCGTTCATACAGCGCGAACATTCCAAGAATGCGGTTGTGAGTCCTGAAAATTTGCGTGAGTTTGGTTATAGAATTAAGAACCGCATTAAGAACTAAAATACAGGACTGACGTATTCTGCTGTTGTGTGAACGTGACTAAATTGATGCATAATTTTAGATATTAAAGTAAGATGAATTTTATTATTTATTTACTTTGTTTGTTTTAAATGAATAAACATAACTAACACCACACTGGCACATCAACTTATTTCCTTCCAATTAGTTTTCATTTAGTTTCTAAATTTTCCTTGCGATGGTTTAATGGTCATAAATTCAGCTCTACAAACTGTAAAAATAAAATTGTGTGTCTTTCTTTATCTTAATGTAGCTCAAAGCCCCTCCAGGAGGAGACCATATTACCAGACGGCAAGTAAGACAGCAGATTTATAGTGTTGTATTGATGCATAATTTTGGCTATTAAAGAAAAAATGTCAGACACTGCGTCTGACAAGATGCTATTGGGAACATCAGCATGACCAGTGTCTGAAGCATGTGTTTAAATGCGGCAATGTCACTGGCCGTCGACAGTCCGTGACGTTACTACTGGTGCGACCGCAGGTATAAGAGGGCACCTGTAGTACACGTCATCAACTTCTTTGTCTAAAGGAGATATAAGCACGCAAGCCCAAGGCATGGCAAGGAGATGTAGTGTCTCGCTCCCCTTCTTAGGGAACCATGGTTACATTTGTAACTGAAACATTCCCATTCTAATGGGAACTCACACTGACAAGGTGCTATGGGGAACAAATATCCACTACGCCATGCTGAAGGGATTGATTGACTGTGACTAGGCACTTAAATAAGGACTCAACGGACTTAGATGCTGGAGTCACAAAATTTCCCAACTCACGCCACGGATGGACTGGGCGAGATACCACTTCTTGTCAGGTTCTAGAGATTAGCCTCAGCTTACTCAGGGTGCGGAGGATCCCGCACTAATAGAAATCCCATAATGGGGAAGGGTTCTTCTCCACACTAAACCTTGAAGACTCGCTAATTACACCACTACACATACCTGTTTCAGAAATGGGATTCCAGGAATCACGTCAAGCTCTCTCACAGGGGGTGGAGGACCCTCACTGAAAGAAATCCCAGTAGGGGGAGGGGGGGTTCTACTTTACACTATCTACACCATCTAACCTTGATCTCAAGACTCCAGCAATCCCGAAAGTGCCCTGCAACAAAAAAAGGGTTTGCAAACTTGGGCGAAAAAGCCATTCCCATTGGATTCTAAGAATTGGAAGAGCTCAACATGCAGTGGGCAGCCATTTTTGCTGTGGCACCCGTGGAGCGATTGGGGGTTAGGTGCCTTGATCAAAGGCACCTCAGCTGTGGGTAATGAGAGCGGAAGAGAGAACTGTTCATTCACTAAACTTGCAGATGTAGTCCAACCTACATTTCTTGCAGGTACTGAGACTCGAACCCACAACCTCTGGGTCACAAGTCAGACTCTCTAACCATTACACTACTACCTCCTATAGGTGAGCTTCTTGCTTGGAGAGAAAAACCCCAATATTTGAGGGAGGCAGCTTCAACCCAATGATACCCAAAAGGAGCTTCCGGCTTAAGGGACCCCAGTCTCTGGGGGAGGCAGCTTCACCTTAAACACCATCTAGTCTGATATAGGTAGTGATACCTGGATTATAACATCAGCCAATATGTTCACAAAATTGAGGACACCATTTTGAAAGGCAAACATCCTCAACTCAAAAATTTAACCAAATCAAGACTAGATGTGTCAAATAGTTTTTTTTTTGTTTTCATTTTTTTTTTCTTGAATCTATCAGAAGGCAGAACATATTTAGTAAAATTTTGTCATTAACATCAACAGTCAATACTCTGCCTATCATGCAGGTCCATGAAGGCAAAACCCAACTTCAGCATTTTTCAGGATGGAGAGGGGATTAATACCCTCACAAACCGCAAGGGAGGGACATATCTCCTGGAAGCTGCTGCCTGAGACTCATAGCTCTGACATCAAAGCATCAAAGAAGAGGAATTTCTTTTCCTCCTTATTACAGATGCATCCCCATGGCAACTATAGCAACAATTTCACTGGCCGTCTGCTATGTGCCACGGATGGCTAGGTCTGCCTCAGGAGATTGTACAACCTTCAACTGTGTGCGGACAGCAAAAGGGGGCAGATTTATTAATACATCTGCCTCAACTCACTCTGCATCCAATTCCTCAGAATTAAACATTCCACCTTAATCAACCAGATTGGAAATCAACATGAAATAGATCTAGCAGGAAGAGTCTGAAAGGGAAAGGACTTACCATCAGACTCCTCCCATGCTCTGCCTACAACCGCCGCAATCAATCCCACCTTGCCCCTATGGCGGCTACGGGACCCAAACTGCAGGTTGCAGATGCTCAATTCACCCCCAAGTCAAGCATAGCGACTGCATCAAAAAGCTCCCTCGAGAGCTGAACATGCTTCGTTCAAAAACTAGATTCTAATCACTCTGATCAATCAGTCTGCTGCCACGATTGCATCGTGCTGAACATGCTCGTATACCTCAGGTGAGAATCAAAGAAGAACAAAGCTTTTTACCAGTCATTTTCAGTAGTCTAACAAATGCATCAAATGAGCACATCCAGCTTGCTTGAGGAGTCAAAAGAGCTCCACCTGTGGCATTTCTGTCTCCTGAAGACAAAGAAGTTGATGCCACGTACTACAGGCGCTCTCTTATAATCATGGTCGCACTGGTAGTGACATCACGTACTGTCATCAGCCAATGAAATTGTTAGGTTTAAACACGTGCTTCAAACACCAGTCCTGCTATAAGAATACATTTTACAACTCAGCAAATGCAGCTGGTCTGCTCAATGTATCTTACAGAATAAATCAAAGCCAGTTTTTAGTCTTTTGTTTGTGCACCAGCATTCTTAATATTCACATATACATACATACATGCATGCATACACACAAACATTTTAGAAAAACGTGTGTGTTTGTGTGTGTTGTTTGTATATACTGTATATAGACATAAGATTTAGTACAATTAAATAAGTACAGCTTTAAGGTTTGAGGTTTAATGGCAGTAATACAATTGTATATTAGTATGGGTTCATTATTTCATGTTAATAAATTAAGCTGTTCAAAGTAATGTTCTTTTTTATTATTATTATTGAAGATCAAACCCCCTACACTCTTAAAAATAAAGGTTCCAAAGGAGAGGGTTTCACAGCGATGCCATAAACTGAAGAACTATTTTTTTGTCTTTCTTCTTTCAAAAGAATCTTTTGTCAAATGGAAAGGTTCCATGGATGTTAAAGGTTCTTCATGGACTCATCAATGTCAATAAAGAACCTTTATTTTTAAAGGTCCCATTCTTCGTGATCCCATGTTTCAAACTTTAGTTAGTGTGTAATGTTGTTAGAGTATAAATAAAATCTGTAAAATTTTAAAGCTCAAAGTTCAATGCCAAGCGAGATATTTTATTTAACAGAAGTCGCCTACATGGAACTGCCAGTTTGGACTACATCCCTCTACTTCCTTCTTTAATGACGTCACTAAAACAGTTTTTTGACTAACCTCCGCCCACAGGAATACACAAGAGTTGCGTTTGTAGAGTGTGTTTGTCGCCATGTCGTCGAAACGCTGTTATTTTCATCCCGCAGTCCAATCACCGGGTCTGATTCCGGCTCAAATTGATAGGGTAAAATTAAAGACATGTTTACAATAACACTGAGCGCGTGCATCTCCACGTTATGGTAAGAGGCGTGACCTTTCCGGGCAAGGTTCGCTAAACTGCTGTCGAATCACAACACAGGAACCGCTGGTACAATCAGAACTCGTTACGTATTTCTGCAGGAGGGACTTCATAGAACAAGGAAGTCATCAGCCCGTTTTTATGACAGTGGAAACAGCGGTATACAGATAAGTAAAATATGTGAAAAATACTGTGTTTTTTTACACGCGAAATATGAACACATGTTATATTGCACACTATAAACACAATCAAAGCTTCAAAAAACCACGAAAAACGGGACCTTTAAGAATGTCCTGGAGGAAACTGTATTACTCAGTGTAGAGCAAGTCAGCAGATTCACATTGTTGTTGTTGCTATTATTGTAAGAACAACAGTTTTTTGTTAAATTTCTACCCTGTTTGTACAATGTTCCCCCCCCCCCCCCCCCAAATATCACAGTGTCATATTGGCGCATCCAAGGTATGTTTCATTTCCTTCTAATTAGTCAACATTTAAATAAATAAATATGCAGTATAACTGTTTTAAACCGTTTTAGTTTCCTATTGACTGTCAGTTTAGGCCACAGTTTGGAATTAATAAGCATGTCTGTCAATGTGATTTCAGATGCCCCAGTGCCCAACATCACAGTGTTCAGGCAGATGCAGGACAGAGAGCATGTGATGGTGATGTGTTCATTTGGCAGGAGGTTCATTGAGAGCTCTTTCCAGCTGTCAGTGAAGGGTGAACACAGCTACAGCTTGAAGATCCCACTGTGTTATTCAAATGAAAAGTGTGTGTTTGATGTGAAAGTGAGCTCACCTGTTTCCTTCACCTGTGTGCACGAGATTAATTCTGCAGTGAACCGGCAGAGTGAGACCTACACCTACAGCCCATCTGGTAAAACATACTACAAATGACCATTTCAAAAGTATTATAAATCCTAATGCTCTGTTTTTCTGGCATTTTGGATTTTGACACCTCAACATATACGTCAATGTAATCTAAATACTTTAAAATGATAGATTTTTTCCCCTGTAGTGATTAATGAGGTTTCCTTCAAATTGATTAATGGCAGTAATACAGTGGCATACTAGTATGGGCACGATTTCATGTTCAGTAATTGTAAAAAATTGTTTCTCTTTGTTTTATTGAAGCTCAACCCCCCGACATGAGAACACCAGATTACGACAAGCAGAGTAAGTCAGCAGATTTGCTGTTACGCATAATTTTGGTTATTAAAGTAAGAAAAAAATTTTGATGAACATTATCACTATATATGTGCACAACTATACAATCCATCTGGTAAAACACAAGATACAAATGACATTTTCATCAGAGCTATTGTAATGCCTATACTTGCATGTTGGATGCAGGCTCTTCGAAATACACAATTATTGTGTAAATGTAAATTCATTCTCTTACAGAAAAACACATACATTTCCCATGTTTCCCCAGGTGATCACATAGATTTCACATGGGAATTGTTCTAAATCCACATGTTTCCCATTTGCAAAGTATGTTTCTCACATGTGTTGATGTACATTTGACCACGTGTTTTTACACGTGAAATTCATGATTTTTCTGATGATTTTGTTCGCTTCAATATCTTCCTGCAGTCTTGGATTTTTATAAGGAAGGAGTATCTTCATTCTACATCTGCTTTTTCACCTTCATTGCTGTTGTTCTCATCATCATGACTGCAGCAGTGATCATGACCACCATCAGGAGCAAAGCTAAAGGTGTGTGTTTCACCCAAACAACTCATATTCATGTCTAATATTCATTTGCACACATAAATCTACTGTATACATCATTTATGTTGTAGCATTTGCTTTTAAATAAAGGGGTGTATGCTATAGAAAAGCTCTAAAGAACAATCAAACATATCTAAAGAGTTGACATAACACCTCAACCTCACTTGCTCATAACATGCGACTCTTTAGGGCTATGAAAGTGTTTCACATGTTTATTAAGCTGTGCGTTTTGCCACATTTATGTTGCTGTACACAACATAGACTTAAACTGTTGCATCAAATCAAAAAAAAAAAAAAAAATCAGAATCTATATGTTTTAACAGGTTTAAAGATTACTGCGGCAGCTAATGACTATAAAGATGTATAAGAAGACGGAGTTTCTCTGAAGAGGAATGAATGGACAACTAATCAATTCAGACTGATCAAATAATTTTCTGCACACTGAACTGTGATACTCATATATATATATATATATATATACTGTGTGTGTGTGTGTGTGTGTATATAGCAAAGGAATTTTTTTAATTAATCATAACAAATATTCCTTTTTCTTGCAGGATTAACATTTATATGCTTTTAAAAATTAAATGTCCCCCGAGTCACCAAATACCCCCACTAACCAGAGTGTGTCTGAATATAACAAAAGAGGAAACAAAACTAATTGGCTGTCTGAAAATATATATTTTATTTAACCTCATGACCCTAGCAACAAGCTGAAGTATCAATGAATCCAGATTTGTTTTTACCTAGTAACAGAGAATTATACATATGAAGAACCAATCATATTAAAAAATTATGTAATGAATCATGTCACATTTGCTATAAACTTATTCTATAGAAACTGTTGAACTCTTTTGTTCTGTCTGAAATTGGTCTGAGATCCTCCCGGCTGTGATTAAAGCATATTCGAAGGCACTGTCTGGAGTCCGTCTGATTACTGCTGCACAACTGGCTAGACACTATCTTACTTCCATTCCCAAGTGATAGGGCCTCATTTATAAAATGAGCGTACGACAGAAAATTGTGTACGGCCGTTTCCATGCAAAACTTGGCCTTTATCAATAAATGTATAGAATTGTAATGAGAGCATTTTGATCATTTTGATTATTTTCCTGACAAACAATCAAAGATTAGAGTGTCAAATTAAAATTAAATTAAATTAGAAACCCATTTAAAAAAACATACAATAATGTGTTTTTTTTTCAGGGGTTTAGCTTTACATGTGCAAATAGCAAGAAAAACAAGCAACACCTGGTGGAATGAAGCGCGTAACCAAATCACAAGCCCACTACCATACCATTCCGCGGCCTTGAGAAAAAGCCGAAACACACATCGTCACATCACACACCTGCAGCACTTCTGTGAACTGAGAAAAACAGAATAAAATTAAGTAGGCTATATAATAAAATAAATAGGACTAAATAACATATATTTCATTTAAATAATTAACAGATTAAAAAGAAAAAAAAAACTGTGATGCTCATTTTTGTGACACTTTAAAGCATGTATGTTTTCTTTACAGTATATCTTTATTTCATTAAAGGATTAGTTCACTTTAGAATGAAGATTGCCCCAAGCTTTACTCACCCTCAAGCCATCCTATGTGTATATGACTTTCTTCTTTCTAATGAACAAAATCAGAGATATATTAATAAATATCCTGACGCATCCAAGCTTTAAAATGGCAGTGAACAGGACCGAGTATGAAGCTCAAGAAAGTGCATCCATCCATCATAATCGTACTCCACACAGCTCCAGGGATCAATAAATGCCTTCTGAAGCAAAGCGATGTGTTTGTGTAAGACAAATATCCATATTTAACAAGTTATAAAGTAAAATATCTAGCTTCCACCAGACCACCTTCTGTATTCAACTACGAAATAATCATAATTTGAATACGGAAGGCGTAGGACTTAAAGGATCTGCTGCTAACATCTTGGTGCCAGATACCACAGCACAAAATGTTGCCATGTTACACTGTTGTTGTTGTTTTTTTTAAACGATTCCTGTCCCATCTAGACTATGAGAATACATAAAGAACCTTGTGGATTTCTGAGGAAAGAAAAGAAGAGAAGGCAAAAAAAAAAAAAAAAAACATGAATATTAATAAATATGAAAACTTTCTCATTTGTAGTTGAAATGAATATTGCACTTTGACCTAATATATTATGACCTAATATTATGTATAAAGTTTGTTAAACATCACACCTATTTGTTATTTTGTAGTTTGCTTGAATAAAAACGTCTCCTAAATGAATAAAGGTAAATATAAATGTTTTTCTGCTGTTTTCTCACAGATGTAGGCTACATCCAGCAGGGGGCAGAAGTAGCTGTGCTTTAGTACTGATGAGTGGGTAACACTTTACAATAATGTTTAATTAATTGACATTAGGTAATGTATTAACTAACATGATTTAACAATGAGCAATACATTTTTTTAAAGTATTTATTAATCTTTGTTAATGTTAGTTAAATAAATACAAAAATAAAATAAAAATATAGTCATTGTTTGTTCAAGGTAGTTCACAGTGCATTAACTGTTAACAAACACAACTTAACACAAATTAAGATATTTTTGATTAAATCCAAGAGGTATATGACTCCATAGACAGAAACACTTTCAAGGTCCAGAAAGGCACTAAAGACATTGTTAAAACAGTCGAAGTGACTGCAGTGGTTCAACCTTAATTTTATTAAGTGACAAGAATACTATTGTGTGCAAAAACAAAACAAAAATAATGACTTTATTCATCAATATCTTCTATGTCATTCTCATGCACTGTTTACATTCAGCGCTTCCAGGTTCTACATCAGAACGCGGGCTCAGTATTGGCAGAGGCTGTTCACATGAGCACCACAATGCATTTGTGTGATGCTGACGCAGGAGCGGCCGATAATGAATCACCGTTCACCATCGGCCCAGCAGAGAATGACACCAGCCCCACTCCACATCCAGAGACCAACGGCCAGCACGATGGAGATATAAGAGGGAGCCACCACCCCAGAGTCTGAACCACAAGGTGTGTCTGACCAGGAGTAAGCCTGCTACATCATGCATCAGTGAGGGAGGGTTTGTGGAGTACGAGGGCTAGGAGGAAAGCACTGGCCACAACCTCGCCGTGGTGGATGTGTTCGCTATGGTCGCTGCGATTATGGGGGTTTTTGGTGACATAATTCCCCCGTTTTCTGCCCAGCCCTTAACTTCCTGTTTCTCCGCTGGTTCCGTCCGTGAACAGGATCCACTTCAGTGCTTCAGGCCACCAGCTCCGCCTTAACCAGAGGATCCCCTGGCTCTGCCTCCAGCCTCTGAACCCAACAATCCACCGCGGCCTGTTGATGCTCATCGCTGTAGCTCCACCTCGTCTGCAGTAGGGCTGCCCTCTAATAGTCGACAAGAAAAGGCTTAGTCGACCAAAATTTTATTAGTCGCAGGAAAAAAAATTCACAGGAAGTGCCGAAGTTACGTAGTCTGTGAGGGACAGATTGTTAACAGCTGGTCTATGTGGTAATTACATTATGCCGGTCAGGACATCCACATACTCGCCTATCATTCATTGACCTCAAATAGGGCTTATAATATAAAACTTGTAAGCAGTAGCAACTCTACATGGCCACTCGCTCTAACTTTAACCTGGAAAAATGTGGGCTATTCAAGTGTTTGTTCGAAGTGTGAAAGCTGAATAGTAGTGTGCTTACTGCATGACAGAAATACAAAATTTACATTACATCTTTTCAATCTGTGAAGGGTCTACTTTTAATTTGTGTGCACTCACAATAACAATGAAATGTTGTGCTTTTGTAAAATAATAAAAGCAAACAGGGTGCATCTCTCTTTGTGAACTTCAGCGTGCCAAAAAAAAACACTTTAATGAAACTCCATGTAAATTTGCCTCACAGACATGAAAAATATATCTATAGAATGCGAAATATATAATTTTAAATGAACCAATTCAAATAGAAAACAAATATTCTAAGGTTATGTAATACGTATGAAGCGTGCATATAGGCTAACATCTACTACTGCGGAGACTGTCAACTTCATCACTGCAGCGGAAAATTTATCAATTAAGCAGATTTTGCTCACCATTGAGGGGGTGTAAATGATGACATTTTTTAATTTTTGGGTGAACTATCCCTTTAAAGCCTGTCTTCTTGGAAGTATTCCTCATTGTGAGAGCTTCTATTGACCACATTACGTGACAGATACTTCTTCTTTCCCAAATTGTTTTTTTTATTTCACAATCATGCTTAAATAATTTCTGCAAGCTCTTAACTCATTCTTATGTTGTTATGTTATTGTTATGTTACTAATGTAACAATGTAACCTTATTGTAAACTGTTACCAATAATTGTATGAGTATCCCTGCCACTGTTTTGAGTAGAGATGCACCGATTGCAATTTTCTTGGCCGATTCCGAATTCCGATTTTTTGTTAGTGAGATCGGCCGATACCGATTTTTGCCGATTCTGATTTTCTTTTTAAGAACTATAATTGACAACATATACAAACAAAAATCTACTTTTCTTTAATGCAAAGTTTTATTTTTATAAAAAAAAGTAAAAGTCAGTAATAAAATATAAAAAGCTCAAATAAATGCAATAGAATAAAGAAAGCTATGACACTAAGTTTTTTGGGTTAAATGGGTTTCTATTCAGGTAAGAAATACTACAGAAAGTAATCAAATGTAAAATGACACATTCAGTGTTATTTTACATTGGTTACCTACATTTCTGTAGTCTTTATTGTAAATATTAATACAGATCAATTCTTACCATTAAAGTTATAAAACGTATTCAGTCAAGAGCAGAAAGTGATTTTCTTTGTCTTTTGTTCTTTGATTAACATGACAGACAGCAGCAGGAATAGAGGGTATGCATCAATGTCACTTTCCCGCCGAGTGGCAAAAGAACCTGCTGCGTGACTGGATTTAATAGGGGAAACTGCGAAAACGCAAGTAAAACTAACGAATTACACTAAAGGTTGGGCTCAAAAGTGTTCCTTACAACTTGTCAAATAAACCTAATCCATGGATATTGACATGCAGCCAGGAGTCCTGTTTCCTGATATTTATATGTGCCCGATTTGACGGTGGGGAAATACATAAAGCAAATCTGCCTGTGAACGCTTTATATAACTACAAAATAGGTAGGTTTAAATCCGCGTAATCACTTATATCAATGTTATATCGTCATACTGTCCAGCCCTAAAACATATATAGTTTTATAGTACACTGTAACGGATTTCTGTAATTTGCACAGTATTTTACTGTAATATGTACAGTACGATACTGTAAAATGTGTATACAGTATATTACTGTAAACGGCAAAGGATTATGGGAAAATATATGGTCACTACTGTAATTTTTCTGTACTGTAAATCAATTTACAGTAGTGAACTTGCCCGCGAAAAACTGACCAATGGCAAGAGATTACGGTTTTTTTTTTCAAGTTTTTTTTTTTTTTACTCGGTGGTGGAAGTGGCTGTTAACGGAGAAAAAAAATGTACCAGTAACTCACTAAAAGGTTAGTATATTATTTTAATTTTATGCAAAACAAACACAAATGTTTTCATTTGTAATGTTAACAGCAAAATAATCATGTCGTTTTTCAAGGGTTTGGTGCCTTTTTTTTTCTGACTGTCGGCCGGATCGCCCTTATAACGGTGATAACATGAACTGGTGAGTAAGTTAAGTTCACCTATTAGCCGAAAGAAACTTTATTTAAACTGAAAATCATAACTTTTGCATGTCTTTCGCTGTTTCTTTAATGCAAGTTAGCTCATCAGGCGGAGCCATGGAAACTTAACCTTAACAGCAGCGAACTAACGTGACATACTGAGGGGTAGGCCTATGTTAAATGAGTTAGACAACAACAGTGTTTAAGTGGGGTTTTAAACAGTAATTTCTAGTAACTACATATTTTGATTTATTTTCAAGTTTGTGGTCTGGATCATGTCATGTCGTCTGCAACGTCAGAGGGGTTGGACCCTTTTCATTGCCGTCATAACGGTATCGGTAAGTTAACTGAAGTAAAGTTAAACTTATTATACACAGCAGCACCGCTGCCTCTTTATCACAGGTTAGCTATCTAGGCAGGCCTAACACAATGTAAATAGCAACCTAACTGAAATACTGAGGTAAATTGAGTTAAGCAACACTAAGTAACGTTACCTATTTTGTTTTTTGTTTTCAAGTTTTTGCTGGATCATGACATCTGTATTGTCGGAGGATCATTTTGGAGTCTTTTCTAGAGATTGTCGTCGTAACGGTGGTAACAAACAGGTGAGCAAGTTAACAAAGTAAATTAGCTGAAGTAAGCACTATTTAAGCAGGCAAACATAATATAATGTAACTGGTGATTAAACCAACGGAAGGAAAGAGAACAGAGGTTTACCCAGCAGCAGAGTTAAGAGTGCTTTAAAACAATCATCCCTCAGTACATGTTCTTTATTTTGAATTTGCAGCTGCCATTTCCTCTGGACTGTAGGCCTACCACTGCTGCTGCTCTCACTAACACAGAAAGAGTGATGCTTTGAGGAGGAGGAAAAAGGTTAACAATATGCCATTGTCATTATTAATATAGCAAAGTTATGAAATATTATAAGGTATTTTAAATTACCATAGCCATTAAATATTATAAAATGTTTATAAATGTTGGTTAATTTATTAAAAACTATAAGCACCATAGCCAGTTACAACATAATATCTCACCTCATTGTTAGTCATATGTTCTGTTTTCTATGGTAGTTCCTATAAACTATCATAACACTAAAGGGCTGCTGTGACTTTGTCTCTTACAGGAGAGTCTGTTCTTTAAGCAAAAAACATGGATGCTGACTATGAAGCAGAATAATCATCCAGTCAACAGACTCTTTTTCAACATTTGCTGTCCACTTTGTTGGAATGCAGAATTGGGTAAGCCAAAACATTTTTTACATTACATTTATGTTCATGCTTTTGGCAGATACTTTTATCATACATTACATACATACATACATACATTATCTTTGTTTTTAGGTTTTAAGTTATTTTATTCATTTTATTCCCTGGGAATCAAATACATTATTTCAGCATTCAAACATCTTGCTCTACTGTTTGAGCTACTGGAATGCATTGTAAAGAATGGAGCTTTAATTATTTGAATGCAATGGATTTTCAGCTAATTATTAGGGGTGTAATGGTTCTCTGTAAAAAATAAAACCGTACCGTTCTCCACCCATAGTTCAGCACATATTTTCACCACGGTTCATATGTCTGACGACGCATTCGTAATGGTTATATTATAATGGTTTGTTGAAATTAACACATAAAACAGACAGACAGAGGTCAATACATTACAACAATGATGATTAAAAAAAAACATGGACTAAATAGTTATTTTTTGCAAACTTTGTTCAATTCAAGTGCCGTCATTTACGCCGTCATCGCCCAGGTGTTGATAGAGTGCGACCTCAGGTGAAACCTGAACAGCACACATTTCCATCTGTGTTTAAACTAAACTCATTTAAGCCTTGTCTAAACATTCGAGCACAAGATTTGAAAGAGACCATGCGCATGGAAATCTGCATCTCAGAGAGCGCTCAAATACTGAGTTCGCTTTCAAGTTTTGCACTTGAACAGACAAACTCACACAAAAATTATTATCTCAGCGAGTATCCTATCAAATATAGTAGGTTATGTCTTAAGTGAACATAAACAGTCGAAAAAGACCACACAATGTATATCAGTGAATTGAATCATGCATTATATTGTGACAGAAGCCTAACATTCCTGCTGTCTGAGTTTTTAATGTTAATCAAACAACAAATGATAAAGAAATCACTCACTGGTCTTGACTGAATAGCTTTTGTAACTTTAATAATGATTCATTTTTGTTTAATTTATATAGTGAAGATTATTTGTATCTTTGCTCAGTTGTACCCAGATGAAAAAAAGTGCCCTATTTTCACGCACTAATTTTGTACTTAATATACTAAAAATTCTTCTTTAATACTTCTTAAGATCATCTTAAGAACATCTAAGTGTACTCAACTGTGCTATTTTGAGACAGTATGAAATATGAACTAAAATGTGCTTTTAATATACTATCTCTGTATTTAAAAAATATATTTATTTACCACTTGTAGTACTCTAGAGGTTCAAATGTACTATAAGGACTATCTAAATACATTTTTTAAATACAGAGATAGTATATTAAAAGCACATTTTAGTTCATATTTCATACTGTCTCAAAATAGCACAGTTGAGTACACTTAGATGTTCTTAAGATGATCTTAAGAAGTACTCAAGAATAATTATTAGTATATTAAGTACAAAATTAGTGCATGAAAATTGAGCACTTTAAGTATATTATAGAAATTTACTTTTTTTTACCTGGGTATATATTTGTTTATTTGTTCTTATTTTCATTTTTATTTCACAGTTGTCCTATTTTCCCTGAGCATAGCACATACCAAACCATACCAAAACCGTGACCCTAAAACCGTGATAAATTGAGCCATGAGTAATTTGAACAGTTACACCCCTACTAATTATGTACCATCCCTGTAGGTTCATTCAGAATCAGATGTAGTGTGTAGTGCTTTTATTAATGTAAAAATGCATACGGAACCAAGTTTGAGAGTTTGGGCAAATTCTGCAAACACTGGTCTGAAAAGTAATGTTTCTTTGTTTTGTTTTTTGTGCTTGCAGGTTCATTCCGAGAATCAACCCTGATGGCACCAAATACCCACGTCAAAGATCAGATGGAAATCTCAATAGGTCCAAAGAAAAGCTTCAGCCTGAACCCATCAAGGTGTTTCTCATCAGAAAGCTTGTCAACTTTGACCGCCGCAATTATTGAAATGTAACACAACACAAACTGACTTTTACTGCATTTTTAAGGCCTGTTTTGCTTTTCAGTATGTGTACTTTTTTGCCATGCTACAGAAGAAAGAAAATGTTTAAAATGATTAAAAAGAATATTATATGGACAAATATTCAGTTATTGTGATTTTTTTGGGGGGAGTGGTAAAAAAATATGGTTTACAGTGCTGTACCACAGGTCAGCTGCTTATCTTCTTCAAAATATTAATATTTCATATACACTGGGAAAAAAATGGGAACCCATTTTTACTTAGAAATTACTCCATTTAATAAATAATTACAAAGAAACAGCACATTTTTCCATCTCCGGAAAATCTGACCAATGTTTATTCTGGTCTTATTCCTCTTTTTGTCAAAAGCGTTTTTTTGCAGAAGAAACTTTTTTTTCTGTGGAAGTTCGCCTTCAGCAGAAAGCTCTGCAATGCACTCTGCCATCTTGTTTTTATGGAGCGGTGTAGGTAGAAACTCTTGCAGTCTCCTTATAAATGCAAAGACGGCCAACAGTTTCAAAGGGACAGGGTTTACGTAGTTTGTAAAAGAATTAAATTTGTTCTCTGGGTTCTTTGGGCCCGAGCTCATCTCAGATGATCCAAAAGACAGTGGAAACATGTGCTGTGGTCAGATGAGTCCATGTTTCAGCATGTTTTTGGGAAAAGAGACATTGAGTTCTCAGTCCCAAAGATGAAAAGGACCATCCAGAATTTCTTCAGCGACAGGTGCAAAAGCAAACATCGTATGAGGGTACATCAGTGCAAACAGCATGGGTGACTCTCATTTGTGTGAAGAAATCATTGAAGACGTATACTGGGATTGTACAGAGACATATACTGCACATCAAGTTGACATCTTTCCTAGGAAGCAAGACAATGCCAGGCCTCATTCTGTACGTGCTAAAACACAGTGGTTTCTTAGACACTCTACACAACAGAGTGGATGTCTGCCTGCCTGCCTGCAGATCTGACTCCTATCAAAAATGAATGGCCAATCAAGAAAAGGAGAATCAGACAATGATGACCATGGTCTGTTGAGCAGCTGTCTTTTATCAAAACTGCAACAATTAGTATCCTCAGTTCCCAAATGATTAAAAATTGTAACTAAAAGGAAAGGTGATGTGACAGTAGTAAACTTTTTAGAGTGTGTTGCAGCCATCAAAATTTGTTTATGTTTACAAAATACAATTAAGTTGGTCAGTGAAAACATTGGAAATCTTTTCTTTTACTTCTGTCAGTTAAATAAAACAGAATTAACAAATCACAGATTCTTGATTTTATTGCATTTTACAAAATGTCCCAACTTTTCTGGCGATGGGGTTGTAAAATCAGCCTGATTTTGGAAACCCAGCAGCAATGTTTAGAAAGTATAAAGTTAATGTTTGCCATAAGAGCCACTTCTGCTTTTCACAGCTACTCTGAATTTTTCTTGGTAACATTTAATAGACTTTCAGTTCCTCTGTATTAAAATTTAAGTCTCTGCCAGGATGTGTCTCAGAAAGCTTTAGCTCTCTAATCTATGACAGCATGAACTTGCTTTACATCCCTTTATTGGTCCTTTGGTCAGCTTTCAGTAAGTGGATCACATTTCTTTGCCTTAGATTTTATCAACTATGTGTAAGGACAGGAATCAATATAATTTTTGCTGTGTTTTTGTACAGATGCATCTGATGCATGGGACCCAGATTACTATACAACAACAGGTGCATTAACTTTAATCTATACATTTTGCACTTACACTTAAAGTACAAGCATATCAGTCAATATAATTTTGTTGTGTTTTTGTACAGCTTCTCCTGATGCATGGCAAACTACTTCTACTTCAGTGACAGGTGCGTTATCTGATCTAATCTCTTTAATCTGTCAGTGTTTATTTTCAAAATACTTTAAAGTGCAAGGACAAGAGTCAATATAATTTTTGTACTCATTCACCAGTCAGTGGTACAACAGTTTACACTTCAATGGCATCATCTACTGACTTTTAATATATACATTTTACTGTCACCCATTTTTTTTTTAAGAAAAATATTTTTAAGTGCAATTTAAAAATTGAGGTAAACCTTGGCTGAAATGTTTGCCTGAACTCTCAGAAAAAAGATATCAAAGCTGTCACTGGAGCGTACTAGGCCTGTTGCGATAGTCGATATATCGACTTATCGCACGATATATGGACATGACCTTGATAGGGGTGTGATGAGATCTCGCGAGATTAAAATGTGACGAGATTTCTCGTCGAGGCGAAAAGTAGTCTCATGATATTGCCATGACAGAGTGTTAGGATGATTAGGAAAGAATATTACATTACGCCTCCACTGTCGTTTTGCTTTGTATTTAAATAAAAAACATTTAATTCAGTTGGATAACGGTCACCACCGCTCCATATTTACAGAGTACGCGTGATCGCGAAAGTGAAAGTAAACGCGAGCACGCATTCAAATAATATGCGATTTCAATACCCCGCATTTTCAAAGCGGCTCCCTGATGAATACAAATATCTCTCAATATGAAAGCTATTTTAGGCTGGGCAGTGTAGTTGTAACCATCTCTCAGCTCTGTATCAAAGAAAAATGTGGTCTTATTTGCACTTTGAATATTGAGAGAGTGTGATTATGGTTGCACTTATTGTAAAGTGTTACCATGAAAACGAATAACAGTTTTCTCTTAATCTTATTAAGCACAAACAGTAAGGTTTCATTTGTTAACATTAGTTAATTAGTTAGGTCTACAGATTAACAAAACGAAAGTGGTTATTTGTGGCGCACTCCAAAGATCTAGAAAAGGAAACAGACATTCTGCTTGTTTTCGTTATTTGAGTGTCTTTTGTAAATGTATGAATGATGTCTTGCTTTTACCTGTATGACCATAAATTAGTCAGTCAATATAATTTTGTTGTGTTTTTGTACAGCTTCTCCTGATGCATGGCAAACTACTTCTACTTCAGTGACAGGTGCGTTATCTGATCTAATCTCTTTAATCTGTCAGTGTTCATTTTCAAAATACTTTAAAGTGCAAGGACAAGAGTCAATATAATTTTTGATGTGTTTTTGTAAATCGGAAATCGGAATCGGCCAAGAAAATTGCAATCGGTGCATCTCTACTCAAAACAGTGGCAGGGATACTCATACAATTATTGGTAACAGTTTACAATAAGGTTACATTGTTACATTAGTAACATAACAATAACATAACAACATAACAATAACATAACAACATAAGAATGAGTTATGAGTTAAGAGCTATACACTTTGCACTTACACTTAAAGTACAAGCATATCAGTCAATATAATTTTGTTGTGTTTTTGTACAGCTTCTCCTGATGCATGGCAAACTACTTCTACTTCAGTGACAGGTGCGTTATCTGATCTAATCTCTTTAATCTGTCAGTGTTCATTTTCAAAATACTTTAAAGTGCAAGGACAAGAGTCAATATAATTTTTGTACTCATTCACCAGTCAGTGGTACAACAGTTTACCCTTCAATGGCATCATCTAATGACTTTTAATATATACATTTTACTGTCACCCATTTTTTTTTTTAAGAAAAATATTTTTAAGCGCAATTTAAAAATTGAGGTAAACCTTGGCTGAAATGTTTGCCTGAACTCTCAGAAAAAAGATATCAAAGCTGTCACTGGAGCGTACTAGGCCTGTTGCGATAGTCGATATATCGACTTATCGCACGATATATGGACATGACCTCGATAGGGGTGTGATGAGATCTCGCGAGATTAAAATGTGACGAGATTTCTCGTCGAGGCGAAAAGTAGTCTCATGATATTGCCATGACAGAGTGTTAGGATGATTAGGAAAGAATATTACATTACGCCTCCACTGTCGTTTTGCTTTGTATTTAAATAAAAAACATTTAATTCAGTCGGATAACGGTCACCACCGCTCCATATTTACAGAGTACGCGCGATCGCGAAAGTGAAAGTAAACGCGAGCACGCATTCAAATAATATGCGATTTCAATACCCCGCATTTTCAAAGCGGCTCCCTGATGAATACAAATATCTCTCAATATGAAAGCTATTTTAGGCTGGGCAGTGTAGTTGTAACCATCTCTCAGCTCTGTATCAAAGAAAAATGTGGTCTTATTTGCACTTTGAATATTGAGAGAGTGCGATTATGGTTGCACTTATTGTAAAGTGTTACCATGAAAACGAATAACAGTTTTCTCTTAATCTTATTAAGCACAAACAGTAAGTTAATAAATGAGACCTTATTGTAAAGTGTTACCAATTTTATTTCTATGATCAGTTTGTGGAAAGGAGTTCAGTTAGGAGGTCAAAAGTTGTAGAAGCTCATAAATCATGTACAGCAAGGTCTGAAGAGACTGAAATCATACAGGAGAGAAGCCAGTCAGTTGAGTTAATGTCAAAACCTTTTACAATACTTGAGTATTGTTGTCTTTTACTGCATATGATAATTCATACTCAGAAAGCAGAACTGAAATGACATTCATTACTAGATGATTAGTTAAAATATTTCAAATGCACCTGCAGAATATTTTTCTAGTCATATATTATGCCATTGAGGATTTCTTAAAAATAGTGTGTAAAAATCTTGTCTTGTCTCATTCTCTTGAACTCAATCTCGAGTCTCATCTCGTGAGCTACCCGTCTCATCATACCCCTAGACCTCGATAATTTTTGGCATTAGTTTTTCCGATGATAAAAACCAACCATCAAGTATTAGGTCTACATTTAAGTGAAACTGAATGTCAAGTAATATGCAGCTTGTTCTGCGTTCTGAAACCAGCAAAAACTGCAGGATAGTAGGCCTACAATATATAAAATAAAAGGCAATATCTAGGCCTATAGGCTACGCGAAATATTTAACTTAAATAATTAGGTCTACAGATTAACAAAAGGAAAGTGGTTATTTGTGGCGCACTCCAAAGATCTAGAAAAGGAAACAGTTTACTGTCTCACAGAAGGAAAACAAATCCAGTGGTCGCGCCGGCACCTCACGCGCACGCACACAAATTCTTGCATTGCTTACTTGATATGTTAAATATTATTATTTTACAGCCTGTTAAATATTAAAATAAAATACAATCAACCAAACGATGTTTTACGTCGAAAATGCCAATGAAGTAAAGCTCATATAATAAATAATATTTTAGCATTTGTCTCGTAAATGAAAACAGTTGGATTTGTGCCGAATGAGAAAGGTCGGCTACAGATTACACTTGTGTCATTAATGTGTTTATGAACAACTGAAAAAAGCACAAATGTCAGGGCATGTCAAAACTTCTCCAGGGCCCCAAAAATCCTCAGACCCCTGAGGGATAATTTATAGACAGACTATTCTATAAATGAACATGCATATTCCCAGGAAATGGCATCCATTATTACTGTGTTGTATTGCAGTCATTTTATTTACATGTTTTATGATTTTTAAGTTTTATAACATTTAAGGTAACTTCAATTATGCCATGTTTAGTGTCTATGGGTTCATAGCGAGCAAATTTAAATGCTTGTGTATGTGGTATGTCCATACCCATGCAACACATTAGTATTACAAGAATCTTTAATAGTTCTTCTTCAAAAACTCAACCAGTTAATCTGCTTGGTCATAAAAGCCCCGACAAGGGGGTGTGTTCTCACCCGGAAATACAACATCTTCATTGGCCCCATCATTCCTAAGAGGTTGGACTTTGACCAGAGGTTAAAAGCCAGTGAAAAATGCCACTCCCTCTCCTTCCTTGCTTTTTGGACGACTGAACAGAACCCTCTTTGCCGCAGGCCTGTCCAGGCCAAGGCCTGTAGGCCTAGGCCTGCTGGCCTCGGCCTACAACCTAGCCATGTGCTCATCACCCAACATAGAAAAGACTGGCAGCAACTTCAGACAAAAACCTCAAGATTTATCCTCAACCAAGTATCGTACATTTTAACACTAAACAGCAATTTAGTATTGATTTGTAAAACTTACCTTTGTCAGCAAAGGTGTTTTTATTACTGAAGAAACTGATGATTCTTTTCCAGACTGCCTTTGACTTTTTCCTATAGCTCTAGTAACAGTACCTCTTCTGGTTCAACTCTATCATTACTCATTCTGACCTACGTATGTGTGTGACCTTCGTTGTATGTTATGTGTTTGTCAGTTTAGTTATGTGTTTGTGAGTTAGTTAATAAAGACTGTGCACAATACCTGTTTGGTTCTGACTCCGTCTGCTAATAAATTGCCTCTTAAGTGATTTAGATCCTGACTACATGCTCTAAGTAGCACGGTACAATAAGAATGTTATTTTTCCATAACCTGGAAATGAACATTTCTTAGAATTAATAAACAATCAACACTGAGTGTTCCCTGGACAACAGGTTAATTGATTGTAATATTAAGCTTAATGTAGCTATATCCAGTTAATCTGATTAACAGATTTACATATTCATAATTAATCGTAATTAATAATCATATTGAGTTATGAATTATTATTAATATTTCACCTTTGAGTTAATTTGCTACATATGGAATGTGTTGCCTTTTACAGTGTCTGATATCATTTTCCATTCAGACACCAGCTCCTTCCTAATCTACAACGAGGACCACAACAAATGTGTGATAGTTGTGAGTGCTACTGTGGTACAGGTGGCACCATGTGATATATCATCTACGGCACAGCAGTTCAGATGGATTTCCTCTTCACGAATCATCAGCCTCTCTTTTAGTCTCTGCTTGGGAGCCAAGAAGATTGAAAACTGGGACAGAATTATCCTTCTGCCCTGCAATGAACTCAGCCCAGTGCAAACCTGGGAATGTAAAGATGAGACCTTGTTTGGGTTGAAAGGACATCCAATGCACCTGAACCATGGAAATTCTTACGAGCAAAGTTTGACGTTGTATACAGGAACAGGTTCTTGGAGTCGCTGGCTGATTTATGGGACCAAAGAAAATTTGTGTTCTCGTGGATATCAAGGTATAACAAAAATCCACCTAACAGTTAGGAAATGTGGACACTTATTTAGACTTGTAACATGCTATGTTATGAATTTCCTTGTATGATGTTACCATTTGTTAAACTAGGTGAAAGACTTCAGTTTCCTTATTGTCATTTTAGTTGTTTAGATCAAATTCTTAAACCATTTTAAATCAAACTTAAACCCCTAATGTAATTGTTTTATGTTCTGCAGAGATGGCAAGTATAGGTGGTAATTCACTTGGGAAACCATGCCATTTCCCCTTTAAGTATTATGGCAAGTGGTATGCTGAATGCACTGTGGATGGCAGGGAAGATGGTTTGCTGTGGTGTTCCACAGAAAAAGATTACGACACGGACGAAAAGTGGGGCTTCTGCCCCACAAAACGTAAGACAACTATTCACTATTCACTACAGAATCATCGCTATTTTAATGACAATGTATAGCAGTGTATAGCATTCATAACATGAATACACAGCAGAATCTGCAAAGCATCACAAGACAAGAGACAGCGTTAAATAAACTTTTAGTGTGGATGCGAAACCTGTGCGAATGAGTAAAATTATAGCCAGTGCCGAAATTCAGGACTTAACAGACATTATTATGGAGTGAATGAGACGAGTGAGGAGGCAGGTGTGTTTCAATTTGGTGTATCGATATACTGCAGAAAAGGAGAATTGGATCTGTTTCAGATATTTCAGTAACGATATATATATAAATATATAAAAAATAAACATATCTAAACTACGACATATGCTCTCAATGAAGAATGCAGAACAGTTAGTTCATGCGTTCATGACCTCAAGGTTAGACTACTGTAACGCTCTACTGGGTGGTTGTTCCTCCCGCTTGATAAATAAACTACAGCTCGTACAAAATGCAGCAGCTAGAGTCCTTACTAGAACTAGGAAGTATGACCATATTAGCCCAGTTCTGTCGTCACTGCATTGGCTTCCTGTTAAACATCGTATAGATTTTAAAATCTTGCTAATTACTTACAAAGCACTAAATGGTTTAGCCCCCCAGTACCTAAGCGAGCTCTTAATGCATTACAGTCCTTCACGTTTATTGCATTCTCAGAATTCAGGCCAGCTGATAATACCTAGAATATCGAAATCAACTGCAGGCGGTAGATCCTTCTCCTATTTGGCACCTAAACTGTGGAACAACCTTCCTATCATTGTTCGGGATGCAGACACACTCTGTCAGTTTAAATCTAGACTAAAAACGCATCTCTTTAACCTGGCATACACATAACACATTATATATTTATATTTTCAAATCCGTTAAAGGATTATTAGGTTGCATAAATTAGTTCAGCTGGAACCGGGAACACTTCCTATAACACCAGATGTACTTGTTACATCAGAAAAAGAATGGCATCTACGCTAATATTAGTCTTTCTGTTTATCCCGAGGTTTACCGTAGCCAACCGGATTCGGGGCCGTTTCCAGATGAGACCGAGGACCGGTGCCTTGACACGACCACAACGCAGCCCTGTATCAGCAGAGATCGAGTCGACTAGATCATCCATTGTGAAGACATCATCGACATGACAGCCAGTGCCACAGTTTCCTCAAAATTATAATCACGATTATTAATCATGTTTATTCTATCAAAAGAGTAATGTAACTATGGCTATTTTGCAAGTTCTTTACCAACCTACATTTCACCCAAAAGGCCTGTAGGTGGCACAAAGACTTAAATTTAACCAACTATGATAAATTCGTTAGATGGTAAATCAATACAAAACATGGTTTTGGTGAGCGCTTTGTAATATGTATTCACATTAGATTTTAAAGCAACACAATTCGTTTGCAATAAGACAAACCAGATTCAAATTGCCCGGCAAATTTGTAAAGCAAAGAAAAATCATTTCTAGCTGATCAACATTATGAAAACTGGTAAAACCTTTAGGAACTTCAAAAGATAAAACAGCGAAATTCCTAATATTACTTCCAATATTTCCAAATTATGTTCATTTTCATAGAGCGGGCCAATATCGTGACGATTATTTAAAATCAATCGAGAGAAGCAGATATCGTTATCGTGATAAAATACGATTAATCGTGCAGCCCTAATTTAATTTAACTTGACATTTGATATTCAACAGAATCCTTGACATTTATTCAACAGTGCTTTTGATCTGCCTGCATTGACACTATTCTTTAAAAGGAAAAATTATATACCAATTATCAATGTAAAGCTGCTTTGACACAATCTGCATTGTAAAAAGTGCTATATAAATGAAGGTGACTTGACTAAATAGAAATATCTATATTGTTGACAACACTATATGAGTGGTGTGTGGTGGTGTCACGGGTGCACAAGAACAAGATGTAAAGATCCAATTGCAGCAAAGGTGTTTATTGAGGGCAATTCCATAAGGCGTAATCCAGAGTACAGGCAGGGGTCAGAATCCAAAACAACAGTCCAAACATAAAAGAAACACGAAACAAGAAACTACAAACCAAAACGGGGAAACATGAAAACCAGGGATCAGACTCCAGGGTGACATTCAACAATGAACCACAAGAACAGACAGAAACAACTCAGACTAAATACACAGACACTAATGACAAAATAAACAACAGCTGGGTGCAATGATGAATAGTGATTAGTCCGGGGAGTGTGTATGGGAAATGTAGTCCAAGAAATGGGTGAAACAGAGAGCACGGAGCACAAACAACTCAGGAGGGAGGTGGACTGGAGGAGGATCAGGGGGAGGGATGGTGGGCCAGATCCCGGGTGCTCCACTGAACGCCAGGGCGGTGCTGGAGGAACTGACCAGGCGGATACTGGCAGGACTGGAGTCCTGGCTGATTGCCAGGGCGGCGCTGGAGGAACAGACCAGGCTGGTACCAGTGGGTCTGGAATCCTGGCTGATTGCCAGGGTGGCGCCGGAGGAACTGACCAGGCCGGTTCCAGCGGGTCTGGAGTCCTGGCTGATTGCCAGGGTGGTGCCGGAGGAACTGACCAGACCGGTTCCAGCGGGTCTGGAGTCCTGGCTGATTGCCAGAGTGGTGCTGGAGGAACTGACCAGGCCGATTCCAACGGTTCAGACGGCCTGGGCAGTGGCGGCAGGGCAGAAGACTTGGATGACGGCGGCAGGACAGAGGGTCTGGGCGGTGGCGGCAAGACAGAAGGTCTGGGCGGCGGAGGCAGGGCAGAAGGTCTGGGTGGCGGCGGCGGCAGGGCAGACCAAGGGTGCTCCGTGACCATCTCAGGAAGAATGGCCTGCTCTGGGACGGCAACGGGCTCGGGCTGCTCTGGGACGGCAGCGGGCTCGGGCTGCTCTGGGACGGCAGCGGGCTCGGGCTGCTCTGGGACGGCAGCGGGCTCGGGCTGCTTCGGGACGGCAGCGGGCTCGGGCTGCTTCGGTGGCGCCGGCAAGGCAAGGCGCTTCGTTGGCGCCGGCAGGGCATGGCGCTTCGTTGGCGCCGGCAGGGCATGGCGCTTCGTTGGCGCCGGCAGGGCAAGGCGCTTCGTTGGCGCCGGCAGGGCAAGGCGCTTCGTTGGCGTCGGCAGGGCAAGGCGCTTGGAGAACCCACGTACAACCACTAGAGTGGTCTCCAGGCCTTGTAGGACGGAGGAAGCCCTTTTCCTCCTTCTCCTCCGCTTATGAGGGTGAGGCGGTGGCTCACCCAAAATGGACTCACTGGCTGGAGCGGGCTCTGGAGTGGACTCACTGGCTGGAGCGGGCTCTGGAGTGGACTCACTGGCTGGAGCGGGCTCTGGAGTGGACTCACTGGCTGGAGCGGGCTCTGGAGTGGACTCACTGGCTGGAGCGGGCTCTGGAGTGGACTCACTGGCTGGAGCGGGCTCTGGAGTGGGACTCACTGGCTGGAGCGGGCTCTGGAGTGGACTCACTGGCTGGAGCGGGCTCTGGAGTGGACTCACTGGCTGGAGCGGGCTCTGGAGTGGACTCACTGGCTGGAGCGGGCTCTGGAGTGGACTCACTGGCTGGAGCGGGCTCTGGAGTGGACTCACTGGCTGGAGCGGGCTCTGGAGTGGACTCACTGGCTGGAGCGGGCTCTGGAGTGGACTCACTGGCTGGAGCGGGCTCTGGAGTGGACTCACTGGCTGGAGCGGGCTCTGGAGTGGACTCACTGGCTGGAGCGGGCTCTGGAGTGGACTCACTGGCTGGAGCGGGCTCTGGAGTGGACTCACTGGCTGGAGCGGGCTCTGGAGTGGACTCACTGGCTGGAGCGGGCTCTGGAGTGGACTCACTGGCTGGAGCGGGCTCTGGAGTGGACTCACTGGCTGGAGCGGGCTCTGGAGTGGACTCACTGGCTGGAGCGGGCTCTGGAGTGGACTCACTGGCTGGAGCGGGCTCTGGAGTGGACTCACTGGCTGGAGCGGGCTCTGGAGTGGACTCACTGGCTGGAGCGGGCTCTGGAGTGGACTCACTGGCTGGAGCGGGCTCTGGAGTGGACTCACTGGCTGGAGCGGGCTCTGGAGTGGAACTCACTGGCTGGAGCGGGGTCTGGAGTGGACTCACTGGCTGGAGCGGGCTCTGGAGTGGACTCACTGGCTGGAGCGGGCTCTGAGTGGACTCACTGGCTGGAGCGGGCTCTGAGTGGACTCACTGGCTGGAGCGGGCTCTGGAGTGGAATCACTGGCTGGAGCGGGCTCTGGAGTGGACTCACTGGCTGGGAGCGGGCTCTGGAGTGGACTCACTGGCTGGAGCGGGCTCTGGAGTGGACTCACTGGCTGGAGCGGGCTCTGGAGTGGACTCACTGGCTGGAGCGGGCTCTGGAGTGGACTCATGGCTGAGCGGGCTCTGGAGTGGACTCACTGGCTGGAGCGGGCTCTGGAGTGGACTCACTGGCTGGAGCGGGCTCTGGAGTGGACTCACTGGCTGGAGCGGGCTCTGGAGTGGACTCACTGGCTGGAGCGGGCTCTGGAGGGACTCACTGGCTGGAGCGGGCTTGGAGTGGACTCCACTGACGGGCTCTGGAGTGGACTCACTGGCTGGAGTAGACTCACTGACTAAAGCGGGCTCTGGAGTGGACTCACTAACTGGAGCGGCCTCCGGGCCCTGACGTCCAAAGGAAACCTTCCTTCTCCTCCTCCTCGCTTTTCCGGGGTGAAGCTGAGGCTCAGTGCCCACCTCCCCGGTGACTTCAGAGACGGATTCATGGTCAGGAGCATGCACACTGCCTGGTTGACTTGGTGAGGCCCAATCTACCCGGTGGCGAAGATAGGCGGCGAATCTCCAGAAATCCAAGTCCTGTAGCCCCTCCATCTCACACCGAGGTAGAGGATCGTCAATGCAGCCATTAAAGATATCCTTCAGCGCCGCATCGTTGTACCTCAGCCCCACCGCCATCGTCCAAAAGACCTTGGTAAAGCATCCTACCTCCTCTCCCTCCTGGCGTAACGCCATCACTGCCCCAAGCAGAGCCACACGGTCCCTGCATGTGCCTGAAAAAATAGTCCTCATGCTGCTGGATCTTAATTGGTGGTTCATTCTGTCACGGGTGCACAAGAACAAGATGTAAAGATCCAATTGCAGCAAAGGTGTTTATTGAGGGCAATTCCATAAGGCGTAATCCAGAGTACAGGCAGGGGTCAGAATCCAAAACAACAGTCCAAACATGAAACAAGAAACTACAAACCAAAACGGGGAAACATGAAAACCAGGGATCAGACTCCAGGGTGACATTCAACAATGAACCACAAGAACAGACAGAAACAACTCAGACTAAATACACAGACACTAATGACAAAATAAACAACAGCTGGGTGCAATGATGAATAGTGATTAGTCCGGGGAGTGTGTATGGGAAATGCAGTCCAAGAAATGGGTGAAACAGAGAGTCCGGGAAGGAGTGCCCTCTAGTGGCTGAAGGGCACTCTCACAGGTGATCGTGACAGGTGGTGTGTGTGTTACACTCATGTATAAAGTGTGTGTGTGTGTGTAATAATATATATCTTTAAATATTTATATTTCTTACAGTTTCATCTTGACTGTCAGTTTGAAAACCAAAAAGTTAATAATAAGCATGATTGTGTGTTTCAGATGCCCCAGTGCCCAACATCACAGTGTTCAGGCAGATGCAGGACAGAGAGCATGTAATGGTGATGTGTTCATTTGGCAGGAGGTTCATTGAGAGCTCTTTCCAGCTGTCATTGAAGGGTGAATACAACTACACACTGAAGAACCCTCTACTCTCTTCAAATGAAAAGTGTGTGTTTTATGTGAAAGTGAGATCACCTGTTTCCTTCACCTGTGTGCACAAGATTAATCATGCGGTGAACCAGCAGAGTGAGACCTACACCTACAGCCCATCTGGTAAAACATTCTATAACTATACTGTAAAAGTATTTTAATTCTAATGCTCTGTTTTTCTGGCACGTTGGATTTTGACTCCTCATTGTCAATGTAATCTAAACACTTTTAAAATATTATGTCTTTGTCATGTCCTGTGGAGTGATTAATGAGGTTTCCCAGTAATGGTTTAATGGCAATAATACAGTGGTATACTAATACATGCTCATTATTTCATTTAAATTAATTAATTAATTAAATTAATTAAATGTTTCATTAATGGTAAAAAGTAAAATAAATAAATAAATAAATACTATGCATTTCTCTTTGTTTTATTGAAGCTCAATCCACCAACATGAGCACACCATACTACCAGACACAGAGTAAGTCAGCATATTTGTACTTTTGCACATTGATGCTTTTTGATAATAAAATATTATTATTATTATTATTTTTTTTTTTTCTATTTTAAATGAATGAACCTTTCTAGCATGGACACATCAAAGGTATAATTATATAATTATAATGTAATGTAGGCCTATAATTTATTTTTTATTAGTTAACATTTAATTAAAGGATTAGTTCACTTTAAAATGAAAATTACCCCAAGCTTTACTCTAGAGACCTGCACCCGCAGGACCCAACACAAGAGAGTAAGGTGTGGGACAAGATTTGATGGGCACGTGCGGTGAGACACTCATGTGTGCGGGTTGTGGGAGAATAAAATGATTTGCAGGACTCCCGCAAAATAGAAATATCTAAACATAAAATATATAAAAATACATTTTATTCATATATTGCACAAAAGGAACAAGAACAACTGATATTAAATAAAAACATTTACAGTCGCAAGCATATGCAAGATTCTATTTATAACACGTGTTTGCAGTAGGGATGCACCGATCTGCCTTTTCTGCTTCCGATACTGATTCCTGGGATTCAGTATCGGCCGATACCGATCCGATCCGCTATTCAAGTAATAAGAAAAGTGCTAAATTACCTAATAAACTGTATGCCTCACTTAGGGCTGTGACGGTCGGCATGACAACCGCGCCACCGCGGTCGTGGAGTGTCATCGGCGGTAGTGTGACGTGTATATATATATATATATATATAATCTCAAAGGACGCGTTAACTGAACATTTTCAGTCATTGATGGATTTTTTTTTTAGCAGTGACGGAAAAAATCTGCAGCCTGTCCGTCATTTTGACAGATTACTGAGGCTGATGTTGCTTGTAACTGTAATTCCCACCCCTGTCCAGTAGGTTGTGTGTGCGCTGCAGAGTGGCAGCAGAGCACGAGTTCAGTCTCCAGAACAAAATGAAAACGATGCGTTTGATTACACGCACTCATTTTGTCCATTATATTAATACTTATGCTTACATAATTAAGTTTCTAATCCATTTCGTTTTGTTTTAAATAGTTTGTTTGTTTTTTCTTGCTGCTGACTATAAGTTTATGGTCAACGAATGGCTTTTCTGAGGTATACATGACATTGTTTACAACACTGATTGAACTGAACTGACGTGATACAGATTTCGGTAAGCTACTGCAACTTTCAACATATTTTTTGATTTTCATTCATGTTTATTTCCTTCTGTAAAGTAGTAAAGAGGAAAAGATGATCGCGTTCACTCACGATCCTCAAAAAGTGCTCAAGATGAAAACTGAAACTGACGTTTTTTTCATAATACTTTCTTTTCATAATATAAATAAATGCATAGCCTAAGCCTATTTGTTTATCCTATAAGTTTGTGAATAAATATGAAAATGTGGACGAAATCAGAAGCTATTAAATGTCTGTTAAAATAGCTTCACTAGCGAAATAAAAAGGAGTCCAGATGATTTCTTCATCCATGACTCATGGCTTGTTTTTCACGAATGTTTGAGTTATTACATAAACTAAATATATTTATATATAAATATAGGCTATACTATAAAATTAAAAGACATTTCTTTTAAATTTATAGCAGAGTTTTTTTTAATGAGGCAGCAACATATGATAGATAGGACTAGGGCTGTGTATTGCCAAGAATCTGGCAATACAATATGTATCACGATACAGGGGTTACGATACGATATATTGTGATACTGCAAGAAAGGTGATATATTGTGATATTTCTTGTTTTTTTAGAAAAGGATGTAATTTTAGAAAAAATGGTCATAAATAACACACCACCATATGTATAAAACCTTACAAACAACTTTATTTTATTTAATCAATACAGTATCATATGCATTTATATCACTGATCACTATTTTGTGCAATCTAAGGGAAAATAGTAAAGTGACTGCAGGATTCTTTAGGTGTATAGGTGCTGGTCATATAATTAGAATATCATCAAAAAGTTGATTTATTTCACTAATTCCATTCAAAAAGTGAAACTTGTATATTATGTTCATTCATTACACACAGACTGATATATTTCAAATGTTTATTTCTTTTAATTTTGATGATTATAACTGACAACTAAGGAAAATCCCAAATTCAGTATCTCAGAAAATTAGAATATTACTTAAGACCAATACAAAGAAAGGATTTTTAGAAATCTTGGCCAACTGAAAAGTATGAACATGAAAAGTATGAGCATGTACAGCACTCAACACTTAGTTGGGGCTCCTTTTGCCTGAATTACTGCAGCAATGCGGCGTGGCATGGAGTTGATCAGTCTGTGGCACGGCTCAGGTTGCTCTGATAGTGGCCTTACGCTCTTCTACATTGTTGGGTCTGGCATATTGCATCTTCCTCTTCACAATACCCCATAGATTTTCTATAGGATTAAGGTCAGGCGAGTTTGCTGGCCAATTAACCCTCAGGGGTCTGAGGATTTTTGGGGCCCTGGAGAAGTTTTGACATGCCCTGACATTTGCTTTTTTCAGTTGTTCATAAACATATTAATGACAAAAGTGTCATTACACTGTATTCAGCACAAACTAGGCTACAATAATATGTAAGGAACATGTATGTACATGTTTGTGTTTTTGAAGGAATAACGTTTATGCGTGGTTATTGAAAAAACAAAAAACTTAAGTCACTGAAATAAGGCCAAAAAATATATATTAAAACTGTGTTCACAAGACTTCTGGGTATTGGAGGTTGTAGACTAGAGTTTTTGCTTCAGAATGAAGTAAAAATTATCCTTCCTACTCCTTCATATAAAACAATAGAGAGATTTAAATTTTCTAAGATACTTTTGGTCATGAAACACAGTATGCATGGAAGCGTGAATCCTCATGTATAATGGGTGATTCTCACCTGAGAAGACAAAAGAATTGAATAATAATGACCTGAAATGACTTGCATATTAATGAGGCCTTTCAGTCAGGTAGGCTGTGAAAAAACCCTCTGTGATCATGCTGATAACAGGATTAAAGTCCACTCAGGACAAAAAAAACATGATTTTTGTGATCTCATGCATGCACGTATTATTGCACATGATATGAAGAAAATTTTGTATAGGCCTATGTTAAATTACAGTACCAGTCAAAAGATTGAACACATTGCCATTATAATGTTTTTAAAAGAAGTCTCAAGTCTCTAACCAAATAATGGTTTTCTATTTTAATAGAAAAATAAAGAAAACAAACATGATGCGTGATCTCTCGTCTCCCTCTGAACGAACTCCAATCTGATAGTTCTCAGAAAATTAACTGTAACTTAGGGTGCGTTCACACTTGTAGTTCGGTTTGTTTGGTTAATTTGGTCCGGACCAAATAAGAAAAAAAAAACATTTAGTCCTGGTCCGGTTAGCGTTCAGATTGGCAATTTTATCACCGAACCAAAAGATACCGAACCTAAAGGCACAGGGATACATTCAGAACGTGATTGGTCGGATTTTATGACGTATTGCCTATTTTGAGACGGAACTTACCGAACATCCAAAACAATGCTGTTTTCTGAGGTAAATGCGCTCGTTGTGTGTGCGTAGCCTGCATGTGATGGTATTTTGGCCAGCTGGGAACTCGTGAAGAGCTTATAAAATGTGTAAAGTAGTCAAAACACCGGCGGGAATCCATCCGTCACACACACAAATGATCTGCTGCGTGGAGACGCGCGTCTGATGCCTGTGATGGGCAAACTCGCGACTATGACAAGAAAAACCGACATGCGTGAGGATTCTGTCCTTTTTAGGGTCTCGTCTTCCTGTTTTTGGTTCGGTTACATGTCTTTGGTCCGTGTTGCGTTCATATATCATTCGAACCGCACCAGAGTTCGTTTGGAAGCGGACCGAGACCCATCTTTTCAGCGGTCTCGGTCCGCTTGTTTGGTGCGCACCAGGGTTCGTATGGCAGCGTTCACATATGTTCAAATGAACCGCACTAACCGAGCAATCGCACCAGGGTTTGTTTTAATCGAACCAAACATGACAAGTGTGAACGCACCCTTAGTGAATACTAATCACAAAAAAAATTATACTTGTGTCTAAAGAGACGTTGAAATGTCAGGTTTTAAATTGTGTAAGTCAAAACGAAAACAAACCTTCTGTGTTTATGTAATCTGTATGAAAAGAGAGCCATGTCAGAAGTCCTTGATTCAGCTCATTATCCGCTAATGCGGCCACGCCCACGGAGGGAGCGCTATTCAGAGGCAAATTCAGTCAATACATGCATACATCGTCTCAATCGTGTATTTATTGTCTTGAAAAGTGTTTTGAATAGCCATAGTTAGCGATCTCTGGCCTCTGTTAGTTCAGTTATTTCCTGGATTGCCTATTCTTCTTTAGCATTGGCATTTGTGGACTAAAAGTGTACAGAGTGCCCTCCGGCTGCAAGTATGAATTGTAAACATAGTATCCAGCGTTCACAGTGACGACAATAAATAATGAATAAATACTCCTCTGTATAGAAAATTGACATAAACATGAGAATCCATCAATATTTCTCCAAATGTGCATGCTTTTAAGCTAAAAGCCTATATGAAATGCCATAGAGGTAACATAACTGTTCAGACACTTTGTATCATAGAAATGCATTATATTTTAATAATAGAATACAATTATTTTAAATTGTAATAATATTTCACAGTATTGCTGTTTTTTCTTTATGTTTGATTTACATTATGATGAGCTTGAGACATGATCAACAGAGGGTTTTTTCACAGCCTACCTGACTGAAAGAGCTCATTATTTATGCAGGTCATTAGAGCTCTTTTATGTGATTCTTTTGTCTTCTCAGGTGAGAATCACCCATTATTCATGATTATTCACGCCTCCACGCATACAGTGTTTCTTGACCAAAGATGTTTTAGAAAATTTAAATCTCTCTGTTGTTTTATATGAAGGAGTAGGAATGATAATTTTTACATAATTTTGAAGCAAAAACTTTAGTCTACAACCTCCAATACCCAGAAGTCTTGTGAACACAGATTTAATATATATTTTTTGGCTTTATTTCAGTGACTTAAGTTTTTTGTTTTTTCAATAACCACGCATAAACGTTATTCCTTCAAAAATACAAACATAAACATACATGTTCCTTACATATTATTGTAGCCTAGTTTGTGCTGAATACAGTGTAATGACACTTTTTCCATTAATATGTTTATGAACAACTGAAAAAAGCACAAATGTCAGCGCATGTCAAAACTTCTCCAGGCCCCAAATCAGCCTCAGACCCCTGAGGGTTAATTTCTAAACTATTCAACAACTAATGCATAGTCCATTTCATGACTAAGGCCCAATCCCAATTCTACCCCTTACCCCTTCCCCTTTCCCCTTCCCCTTTGTTTCGCGCGTTCACGTGAAGGGGTAGGGGTGTCCCAATTCTCATTTGGTTGGAGGGGAAGGGGTAGGGGGAAGGGCCAGGTAGCCCTTCAAACGAAGATTTTTCGGGACCACACTTCAGACGAAGGGGTATGATAAATTTCCAACATGGCGTGCTTATTCATCAGTATTGTATCAACCAGGGACTCCTGAGGAAACACGCAGGCTCGTTTCCTTTGTCTTATGCGAAGAACTGAAGACAAATGCAAAAAAAATAGCTGTCGCCCAAGCAACAGATCACTACAGCTATCGATGGCATCTTAAGGCTTTTTTTAGCGCGACCCTTTTTATTAACGAGACCCATAAGCATATACAACCATGTAGCTAAACAAGCCAAAACGAATTAAAAACGAAAGTGAAGGTAAACCTGCGTTGCTCTCATAGTGGTTAACGTTACCTCTCTCTTTTGGTGAAGTGGAGCAGCTGCTCTTGCTCAATGGCACGGATTGCACTATGGACTATTGTATCTTTTGTATATTTTATTTTTTTTAACAGTATTTTATTTTTTATAATGAACAAGCTGCGATGTCACGTTTCCACTGCTTTGTTGTGTGTGCGTGAGGCACGGGCGCGATCAAACAGCTGTCTTTGCAGGGGACTTGCCTCATCGTCATGGCAACGGTTCGTGGCCAGGTCAGATTTATGTACACTCCTCCTCTAACTGTTGTACAGCACTTTGGTCGGCCTCTGGCCGTTTTTAAATGTGCTTTAGAAATAAACCGAACTTGAACTTGAACTTGTTTACGTCAGAGTTTGTTGCCGTCTGTTGGAAAACTGTTCACACCGCGCAGACATTCCACGACCCGACAAACGCCGATTAAACATGTTCAGTCGGGTGAAAACCGACTCCGACCAACGCCAACAGGGGTATCACACCGATCCAACAAACTCCAACAGACGAGTTTGTTGGCGTTTGTTGGCTGTTGTCGGTGCGGTGTGAATTGGCCTTTAGAAGTGTGTGATAAACATCGGCGCATCTATGACGTAGGAGCTAGCGACGACTTATGATGACGTGTAACGGTCTAGTAGTGGTGTCCCATTTCTTAGGGGAATATTTTCAGCCCTACCCCTTGACACTCTGTTTCAAGGGGCAAGGGGAAGGGGGAGGCGTAGGGGTAAGGGGAAGGGGAAGGGGTATAAAATAGAATTGGGATTGGGCCTAAATGTCTGTTTGTTTTAATACTGTAAAGCTGTACAGTAGCTTTACTGAAATACTGAACAGTAAAGCTGAAATACTTCACTGAAATGTTGAACAGAGCTTGGTGCAAACATATCCACATCGCTATGATAATATGTTTTCTTTCTGCTGTCATCTCTGTCAATTTTGTTGTGTTTATTTTGTAGTACATACTAAATTTTCTATCGAACAACTCTCTTAACAGCGCAGATGGCATCGGGATGTTAAAGTCCGCGTGAACCGGAAGTTGCAAATGACTTTTCTCCAGTTTTGTGACGTATTTCCAAGTGAAACAGAATATTGAACAGAGGGCAGAGTTTTACTTTAGCGCTCCTCCTCTCCATCTCCCGCGCTCCTCCTCACCGTCTCTCGCTCATAGCAGACTAACGGTTGCAGAGGAGTGGTTTACGTGATTTCAACCCAAGCCGTCAAACTGACGTTATCAGAGAAGGGGCACCGTTGCAGAGGGGAGGAGCATTTTCAGATTTTAATTAAATATTACGAAGCCAAACAATTTTTGTGTGTGGACTGACTTGCACGGATGAATTGTTCACCACAAAACTAGAAATTTGAGCTAACAAAATAAATAAGGTCAATTTTGATTTCATGTGTACTTTAAGAGAGTTCTCAGATTCAACGCGTTTCCCGAGTTTTGGATTTTAACATGGCCTATTTTGCAAACAACTGACTCTTGTCGATCTCCTTAGTGGGTTCTTTATAGTTGAAGCCAAAATGAGTTCACACTTCAGCTCTGTATTCCACGGGAGCGGAATAACTTTATCGTCTTGTGAGCTGGGTTTGCTAATGCAAACGCTATTGATGCACCTCGCGCTTCTCCGGCTACTACGCATCAGTTTACGTTCTGAGGTAACAATGCCATCTAGCGGTTGGGTTTTATACAGTCTGTGGTTTAAGCCAAATACAAAGCCACGAATCTTGGATGTAAATAAATAAATAAATATTGATAGTGTTTTTGAGAATCGATACAGTATCGCCAAACATAATATCGTGATATTCATGTGTACCGATATTTTCTTACACCCCTAGATAGGACAGAACAAAAAAAATACTATTAACAATCTTTCATTGCGCAAAAATATTATAATATGAATGGCTCCCATACAGAGCAATACAAAGCGCTTTTGCGCATTGCGTGTGCAGAATGATGCGCTTGAAGCATCATGGAGTCACAGCGCGCAGCGGCAGCGCTCCGCAATTAAAAGTTCAAAGCACAAAGTGAAGATATATTGATGCGTTTTGTATTAACGTTATCGTTGTCTACAGATGAAGTATAATAATAGAAACATTGATTCATCTTGGAGAGAGATTCATTGTGTTGACTGTCGTAACCGAATGCGACATGCAGTCTGAATGCTGAATTGAGAATGACTGACAGCCACAGCAGAGGGAGGCATATATGTGAACTTTAATTTAACGACTTAAATATTCATCTGTACCTCAAATTAAACTATGGAAAGGCTTCAGAACACTTGGAATATAGTGCACAGAAACTTTATGGTGCTTTTTTAATGTTTTTGTGCCTTTTGTGGAGCTTAACAATAACACAGAATAGTACACGCACAGTATCGGATCAGTGCATCCCTAGTTTGCAGTGTTGAGCAATGTAGCCAATCACAGACATACCTGTTGATTTCTGAGATGCAATGGCCAATCAGAGTTAGAATTAATTTAGAAACCTCTCACCGCTCAAAAAGTCGGAGTTTATAGGCAGTACTGAAATTTGCACGCTCACGAATTCTATTATAAGACACTAAGTGTAGACATTATGAAAGTTTCATATATTTTTTCTATGGCATCATATGGCATTCTGCCATACCAAACCATGCACACAACAGTTTGCATTTCTGTTAAAAACTAACTGTGGTTTGTGAATGTTGATGCTTTAATAACTAATTTTATCAGAAGCGTTTATGCTGGGATGTTGTGGTGACATATAACTTAATATTTCATGTAAATTTCAGGAATATACTGACACATCTATAAAGGACAACGAGTATGAAGCTGACGAAAGTGCATCCATCCATCATAAACGTATTCCACATGGCTCACCCCGATAATAAAGGCTTTCTGAAGCAAAGCGATGCATTTGTGTAAGGAAAATATCCATATTTAACAAGTTATAAAGTAAAATATCAAGCTTCCGCCAGACCGCAACTAAGGAAGAAAGTGTAACTGACGTTGCGTCAGTTAAGCTAGCCAAACTGGCTAGCAAAAACAAGTTTCTCTTTGTATATGTCCTTGATGCAACCAAAAATAGCAACAGAACTATACGTTTAAAAGACATGTACAAACAATAAATAGTACTTACAGTTTGAAGCCAATAAACAGCAGCTTCTGCTTTTAAAGTGGGAACTGCTTCTTTCAGTAATAGCCTTTGTGCAAATCCAGCATTGAACTTGTGTAGATTCTGGAAGCTGTCTTCAGCGCCGCATCAAGTGTAGAAAATATCACTGATTATAATGGGTTCTATTATCTTTTGACGCGTCGCGCTGCTCGCGTCCGGTGCACACAACTCTTCCGCTTCCATTATGCTGCGTGACATGGCCTCGCCCACTTTGTTGCGTGTTCCCGGGGGCGTGTTTTGCAGGATTTATGTCACCAACTCGGGAAGAAGCTTGTTGTAGTCCAAACTGGTCCTTTTTGTAGGCATTAAACTGCCATAACTTTAAAAGACAATATCTCCGTTTGCATTGAACTTTCAGCGCTGTAACTTTGCAGATACTGTTTATGCTCAAGCAGCAACATTACACACTAACTGAAGTTAAAAAAGTGAAATCGCATTGAACCACCCCTTTAATCGACTCAACCAATGTCAAGAGGTATAAATTCAGCAGACTTACCTCTGTTCATCTGAGAGTTTATCAGCATCCCTCCTCCACCCTATCTCCTCACTTCTAGTAGTGATGTCAATAGTACCGACTTCGGTACCTATCGGTACTGAAATTTTAAAAACATGATGCTTTGAGCGCTGTTGAGCGGATTCGTAAAAATCTCTGATTGGCCATTGTGTTGACGCGCTCATCGGATATGCCTGTGATTGGCTACAATGATCAACGCGTGGGAGCATTTGAAAGCACACGGAAGTGTTTGAATTTGAAAGCGTTTTGAAAGTGGGAGCGCGAGCGATTGAAAGCAGGCGTCTAACAGTGGACCGATCCGCGATAGACGCCTGCTTTCAAACGCTCCCGTGTGTATCTGTGTAAGCGCTTAGTGAAGAGATTAATTGATGATTATTTACAACGTTTTTACAGCATTGATCATTGAAGCCTATCACAGACATATCCGATGAGCTGTGAAAACAACGGCCAATCAGAGATGTTTACGAATCCACTCAACAGCGCTCAAAGCATCACATTTTTTAAATTTCAGTCGAAGTCGGTACTTTTGACAGCACTACCTTCTAGTTCTATCTACTTTTACCACACCGGGGGGAGTACTCTGGGTTCGGGCCAAAATTGAGAGCTCGGAGCCCTCTCCGTGGACAGCACGCCAAATACCAACCTGGTCTCATAGGAAAGACGTACCTGTGGGAACGTTTTCGCGAGTCGCCAAAATACGTACCAATGCATACATATCACTGCAGTTTCCAAGAGAACTGAACGCTAGAGGCAGTAAAACAGCAAGCGCTTTTAATCGTTTTCATACACAGTTACGATTACGGGGTCAGATTATGGATTAATAAAGACTCGTTTTCACTTCTCCTTGCACAATATTATGTTATGACTTCGAAACACTTTTTTACCAGCGTGCACGATTTGTAAAGGAATATATTTTGGACTTTGCATCACTTAACCAGCTCCATATGTTTCACTTTTCTGACATAATAAGCTTGCTCGGTAGCTCAGTTGATATGGAGTAGTACTTAAGATGAGGAAGCCCTGGGTACGAATCTCGTGAAAGGCTAGTCACAGAAAAAAATTATCGAACAGCACAAATAAATACAGTAAAGCAAAGATACAAATAAAGCTTTTCAGGTTTTTCATTTATCCAGTTTTTAGGTACAGATAATGACTGATCTTTATTTAATTTATACAGTGAAGATTACATGCTATGTTGTTTTACATTTTATCAGCTACTTTATTCAATTAATAAAGTAGCTAATAAAATGTAAAACAACATTGCATGTAAACTTCACTGTATATATTAAATAAAGATCAGTCATTATTAATTATTAAGTTACTATTCAGTCATGAGCAATGAGTGATTTTCTTGTCTTTTGTTGTTTGATTAACATTAAAAACACATTCAGACAGCAGGAATGCAAGGGCAAGGGCTGCTGTCTCTTTAAGACATAATACATGGATCAGTACACTGAAACTGAACTATATGCACCGATGTTAATAGCATTTTTTTGTTCTGTCCTATCTTTCATATGTTGCTGCATCATTTTAATTTTTATATTTTAATGATAAGACATTTAATAGCTTGATTTCGTCCACATTTTCATATTTATTCACAAACTTATAGGATAAACAAATAAGCAAGGGCTATGCATTTATTTATATTATGAAAAGAAAGTATTATGAAAAAAAAGTTAAACAAAGACTGCGTCACTTTTCAGTTTTAATCTTGAACGCTTTTTGAGGACTGTGAGTGAATGCGATCATCTCTTCCTCTTTACTACTTTACAGAAGGAAATAAACATTAATGAATATCAAAAAATATGTTAAAAGTTGCAGTAGCTTACCGAAATCTGTATCACGTCAGTTCAATCAGTGTTGTAAACAATGTCATGTATACCTCAGAAAAGCCATTCGTTGACCATAAACTTAAAGTCAACAGCAAGAAAAAAAAACTATTTAAAACAAAACGAAATGGATTAGAATCTTAATTATGTAAGCATAAGTATTATAATATATAATAAAATGGACAAACTGGGCGCGTGTAATCAAACGCATCATTTTCATTTTGTTCTGGAGACTGAACTCGTGCTCTGCTGCCACACTGGAGCGCACTCACCACCTACTGGACAGGGGTGGGAATTGCAGTTACAAGCAAATTCAACCTCAGTAATCTGTGAAAATGACGGACAGGCTGCAGATTTTTTCCAGTTTAGGGGAAGCCAGAAAGCGTATCCATCGACAGAAACATTCATTAGCCTAACTCTATTTGTCTGTATTATTTATTTTCTACAGACCATATAGAATACCTCAGGGATGATGCATTTTTGTAGGCAAAACCCGGAAGCGAGTTAGCATTTTAGGGCTTCCGGTTCCAACGCCGTAAAGTCTATGGGGTTTTTGAATGGGTTTTTGCTAAATCGCCTGAAATAAGGTCTGTGGTTAACAAAGCCTCTAAATGTTTTCACGTTTTATCTATGACATAAAACACACCAGTTATAACCCACTTGTGATTTTTTTAAACCTTTACTGTGTCTTAAAAACAGCGGTTGCTAACAAATTGCTAAAAGAGACTACTTCCTTTGGCGGGGACTTTAGACGTCATCATAACAAACAGGACATTTGGACAGCATTCTCATGAAAAAGTGGATAAGTAGTCATAACAGCACAGATCATAATCAGCGAGCATATTTTTAAATAACGTTGTTTTTTTAAATACAGTTTGAGGAAGCTTTGTGGTGACGATGTTGATCCGCGACCATGGTGTGCTGTAGTCCGTTTATAGCCTACTGTTAGCTTTTTATATCTGACCTGTATTTAGGCTTCAAAATGTATTTATGTTGATTTAACTTGTAAAGATTATCTTGATAGATAAAACGTGTAAGTGTCATAACCCTTTGTTAAACATTTTACTTATTTTCTTTGCTTATTTTCTGCGATTTTCCAAAAGTCTATGGGAAAAATGCACAGGCTTTCAACCGAGGGAACCTGTGCGCCGCTAACTTCCAGGTTGGCCTACAAAAACACCTCATCCCTGAGGCACTCTATTATAGATGCGTATGCGTCGTAAGATATGAGATGAACCGCAGTGCAAGTGTGTGCCGAACCGAGAGTGCAGAACGGTATGGTACGATTTTTTACCGAGAACCGTTTGACCCCTAGTATATACATTTCAAAATAAGAGTACTGGTGTATTTTGAGCTTGTTTATAATTAAAAGTCACACACTGCATTTTTTTTATTCTTCTGGGCATCATTGGTATTTTGGTTACACAATAAATTGTATTTAATTTAATTTACATTTAATTCATAGTAAATTATTTTAGTATCTGGCTGGGATGCTCCCCCACAGGAACCAAAGACTAAGAACATTATTTGACATATTATTCAATATATAGATTTTACAAGTATCAGTAAAATCTGTGTCCCATTCACTGATTGTGAATATGTGATATGTAATAGTAGCCTATGTAATTAAAATTAATTTCAATAAATAAAAATATTGTTAAAAATCACACATTATTTGTTGTTTGTCACATGTAGTAGGACCATTTTTGTGCCGTGGGTAATAGGAGGATGTTCCACCCAACTGCCATTTAATGTTCATGTTTTTTTCTCTGTTTTACTGAAGCTCAACCCACCGATATGAGCACACCATATTACCAGACACAGAGTAAGTCAGCATATTTGCACGGTTGTATTGATGCTTTTTGATAATTTTGGTTATTGATTTTTTTTTTTTAAATGAAGGTATGTATAATTTCTTTCTTATTAGTTAACATTTAGTTAAGAAATTTAATTTGACTAATTTTACTACTTTTTTACAGTTTAGTGGTCATAAAAACAGCTCTTCAAAATTGTAAAAATAAATCGAAATACAACTATGTCTCTTATATCTTACAGAAACACAAACCCTCAACATGAGGGGTTTGAGCTTCTATTAGATATACATGTATGCAAATATGTATTACAAGACACACAGAGAGTAAATCAGTGGATTTACAGTTTTGTATTAATGTATTATTTTAAATATTAAAGTAACAGCGTGCTTATTTATTTATTTCAGTTTAAAATGAACATTACTACCCCCATATATGCCACATCAAAGGCATGTCTAATTTATTTCTTTTTGGTTATTAGTGTTTCTAAATTACAGTGAGACCTACACAACACAGTCAATCAGGTTAATGTGCCCCTTGTCTTTCAAAACCTGAGTGTAACTATATATTTTTCTCTGTACATACATGTTGATTGTGTTTGCTTTCAGATTTTGCTGCAGAACATCATAAGAAAGGAGTATCTATATTCTTCATCTGCTTTTCCTCCTGCATTGCTGTTGGTCTCGTCATCATGACTGTGGCACTGATCATCAGGAGAAAAGCTAAAAGTGTGTGTATGTATTTCACCCAATCAACTGGGTGTCTAATATTCATTTGCATACATAAAACTATATTAATGTTATAGCTTTTAGTTTTAAATGAAGGGGGGTATGCTGTACTGTATACAAGCTCTAAAGAGTAAGCAAACAGATCTCAAAAGAGCTGAAGTAACACCTAGGCCCTGTTTCCACCAGGTTTAAAATGTGTTTTGGTTGAACAGATCACAAGTGGAAGACGTTAAATACAGGTGTAAATGGGGTGTAAAACGTTTTGACCACTTCCAGAGGTAGGGCTGTTGCAATTAAGGAATTTACCTTACGGTATTTTTGAGTGGCTCAATAGCGCGATATACGGTATTACCGCCATATATATATATATATATATATATATAACAAGGTCATATGCAATAATGAAACTAAATGGAGCACTGAAACAGGAAGTGAAGTAAAAAGAGAATGTCAAAATAAGGATCTACAGAACATAAACATAAACAAGATCGTAGGGCTATTGTTGTATGTATAATAGTTAGTTCCTATCCTCAAATCTGACTAAACAAGAGACTTTCTGCTGATAATTATAAATATTATTTCACGATGTGTATAAGCAGAACTAACGTTACTCAGCTCTGCGCGGTCTAGATGGGCTGTCAGTCTGTGCAGTTGCATTGTTGTGCCACAAGGTGGCGGCAAGGGACTATCTTTGAGTCCTTAAAGGTGCAGAAGAAAATGTTTTTAAAAGATGTAATATAAGTCTAAGGTGTCCCCTGAATGTGTCTGTGAAGTTTCAGCTCAAAATACCCCATAGTTTTTTTGTTTTTTTTTTATTAATTTTTTTAACTGCCTATTTTGGGGCATCATTATAAATGCGCCGATTCAGGGTGTTCGGCACCTTTAATTCTTGTGCTCCATGCCCCAAGAGCTCGCGCTTGCCTTAAACAACATAAAAAAAAGTTCACACAGCTAATATAACCCTCAAAATGGATCTTTACAAAGTGTTCATCATGCAACATGTCTAATCGTGTAAGTATAGTATTTATTTGAATGTTTACATTTGATTCTGAATGAGTTTGATAGTGCTCCGTGGCTAACGGCTAATGCTACACTGTTGGAGAGATTTATAAAGAATGAAGTTGTGCTTATGAATTATACAGACTGCAAGTGTTTAAAAATGAAAATAGCGACCGCTCTCTTGTCTCCGTGAATACAGTAAGAAACGATGGTAACTTTAACCACATTTAACAGTACATTAGCAACATGCTAACGAAACATTTAGAAAGACAATTTACAAATATCACTAAAAATATCATGTTATCATGGATCATGTCAGTTATTATTGCTCCATCTGCCATTTTTCGCTATTGTTCTTGCTTGCTTACCTAGTCTGATGATTCTGCTGTGCACAGATCCAGACGTTAATACTGGCTGCCCTTGTGTAATGCCTCAATCATGGGCATATGCAAATACTGGGGGCGTACATATTAATGAGCCCAACTGTTACGTAACCAGAGGTGGGTATATATAATAAAAGTTTATATACTACTATATATACACACACACAATGTATATGCATGTTATTATTAAATGTTTATTATTTAAATAGATGTTTAATTTATTATCATAATTAGATATCTTTGCAACAAACAAACATAGAAGAGACAAGCATTATTTCTCTCATCTGTAACCCGAATGTATTGTTACTATATTAATAACGTATACAGCTAACGTTACATTTTAAAGAAGAGAGAAAACTCTTTACATGTGCTCGCGCTCATATCTGAACTTGACACAAACAATGATCAAATACACATTGACGGATCTTCTTCGGTCTGTTCTCCAAAATGTAATCAAATGTATATTTCAGCAGGCGCGTGTAAACTGCTTAACTGTGTCAACGCAAAGCGTTCATTTTCAAGACGAACAGGTCGCTGGCGCCGCCATTGCGCAATAGTATATGTATAAATTAATGTATAAATTAAGATATATGCCCATAAAAACGGTAAAGAAATACTACATACTTTTGTTATAGTGACGTAATAATCTGTTTGGTTGTAAAATGTCGGCTATTGGCTGTATCATGAAGTAAAATCAAATGAAATCGATAGGCCTACCTGTGGAATTGTTCACAGACAGCATACGCAGCTCAACTAATAAAGATCTTCATCGCTGGCAAACAACTGTATGCATTTGCAGATTTGCTTTTAACTGACTGTAGGTCCACTGCCACTTAATCCGCTCCGAGTGAGAAACCGCTTCAAACGATTCAGCGCGTGCAGGAACTGAACAAATCATTCAAACTGATTCGCGAATCAATTTAGACAGCTTTACCAACTTGTTTGATCAAGTCTTTGAACAGAATCGACTCAAAAGAGTGATTCATTTGTGAATGGGGCATCGTTCATGAAAAAAGAGACAGCGCGCATGGAATAAACTACGCATTTCTTAACATTTACAGTATTGAATTAAAATAAAGTAACGAGAGGAACGTTGCCCATTGTAGCGAAGTAAAAGTACAGATTTTTCATTACAAATGTACTCAAGTTAAAGTAAAAGTACCCATAGTTTAATCTACTCTAAAAAGTACAAATTTTCCAAAAAACTACTCAAGTACATGTAACGAAGTAAATGTACTTCGTTACTACCCACCTCTGTACGTAACAGTCGGTGTTATGTTGAGATTCGCCTGTTCTTCGGAGGTCTTTTAAACAAATGAGATTTATATAAGAAGGAGGAAACAACAGAGTTTGAGACTCACTGTATGTCATTTCCATGTACTGAACTCTTATTATTTAACTATGCCGAGGTAAATTCAATTTTTGAATCTAGGGCACCTTTAAACCGTTCATTCTACTACACGTTCAAAAACACTGATTCATTCAAAGAGAGATTTAAATCATTTTAACGTTGAGCGCCACTAAGGCTCAGCTGAGTAAAGCGTCGATGCTAAGGCAGAGATTTTACTATCCTTGGACACGAGTCATGACAACCTTTTTTCACGAATATATGTCTTGGCTCTCTCTGTTTAGGCTTGTTTAGTGCAAATCACCATCACACATTATGCTATCATTATTAACTTACTTAATATTTAGTACACATGTATAAAGTGTAAAACGAGAAGGACATAATCTTTCAAAAAATAGAAAACATGCAAATATCGCAGTTGGTGCAGTTTTTGCAGTCCTCTGCGGTTGGCTCGTCAAAAGCGCAGTATTACGATATTGTGGTTATCGTGACAGCCCTATCCAGAGGTAGTCGAAAACGAATGTGTTCGAACAGCCACTAAAGACAAATACTATAGAATAACACAAGACGTGTCACTCGTATTGTTTTGAATGGGAGAAAGTGTAACGCGCAATATGGCGGAATAAGTCCCGCCTTCTAAATAAGAGCCAATGGCTGACTGGTAAAGTCATTGCGTCACTGCAGCAGCCGTTAGAAGCACCGGTTTCTATAGAAACAGTCAGATGCGCGCCTCTGAAACATGGCAGAAGAGACGCGCATTTAGGTCTGCGCATGCGCATTAGCTTGATCCAGCCTAAAAAATACAGTTTTTTTGTCATGATTCGAGCGTTTGGATGAAACATTTATAAGACAGCTGTTGTCAGAATTCATTCGTGATTTCAAATATGAAATGTAATTGTAAGGTTGGCGAACAGTGTTGGAGAATTTGATGTTTCCCCATTCAAAGAGATAGGGCATGATGCCCAGGATGCCCGAGAGGCGTTTCAAAGATGGCCACCGAGTGAAATGACTTGTCTTAAAGGGACTTTGCTAAAGACCGCCTACTGACCTAACGCGTAAACATTATGGGAAGCGCACTAGTCAGACAGGATTTACTTTGTCAGCTGAAGACCCATGTTTGGTTTGAAGACAAAAAACTTACCAATCACAATGTTCGGCTGGTCTTGCAGCTGTCAGAGAGGAAACAAAAGCTGCTGCTCTCCATATGTTTTTCAGTCATCTCCAGACGCGTTCATATGTAAATTGCGTGGGCTTATTTTGTCCTTTAGATCGAAATATCTGAAAAAGCCCATACATTTACCTGCCCATAGACCCTCCCCTCGAAGAAATCAGGACAGAAGTTGTTGAAAGTGGACAAAAGAGATGGATTAAAACACCAGGTGTGAACGAGTATGTGTTTCCCTTGTCCACTTGTGATCCGATCGACCAAAACATTCTCAATACCAGGTGGAAACAGGGCCCAAGACCCCACCTGCTCATGTGACTTGAATATTTAATGCATTGTGAGTTTATTACAGGTTTATTTAGCTGTGTTTTGCTGTACACACTACAGTTAGCACTCTTAAACTGCTCCATCAAATCAGAAAAAACTCAGCAGAATGCATTTGTTTCCACAGGTTCAGTGATTGCTGGGACAGATAATACTATACTGATATATGAGAACAGGTCAGAGTTTCTGAAGAGGAAAGAAGAGGCAACCGATCAATTAATCAATTTAGACTGATCCAATAATTTTCTGCATGCCCTTACAACATAAAAGTAAAATGCCTATTATATTCATTTTATCAATATCGACATCTTATTTTAATCATGTTGAAGGTTACTTTTACTAAAGTACAATTAAAAACCATGAATTAAATCTCTATTCTCTACTGCTGTACAATTACACATTTCACTAGCTTTTTATTACTCTGGTTTACTCTTGAAGTTCTGTATTGCAAATATTTGTGGCATTTAGCTTTTTTTCTTATTTGTAATGGAGCTTTTCCACTGCATGGTATGGCTCGGTACAGCACCACTGTACAATACCTCTCTACCTGGTCAAGGTTTCAAGTAGGCATGCGACAGTATCAAATTTTCATGTTGCAATAATTGCTGAAGCTTTTATACGGTATTATCGCGATATTGAAATAAGTTGCAAAAAAAGTGTTGTCATAGTATAGCAGCTTTAAGAACTCTTTTTCTTATACCAAAAAGAACATTTAAATACAATAATGCAGTACACAAATTATAAAGTAAAATGTTTCAAACAGATTAAAGTGAAAAAGAATTATAAAGAACAACAGGTAACGCTATATAAGGTCTCATAACATTAGTTAATGCATTAACTAAGATTAAGAATGAGCAATAGCTACATTTGTTACAGAGGGTATTATTTTTTTGTTAATATTAGTTAAAAAAAATACAACTGATCATTATTAGTTTTAGGTCCATTAAATAATTACAACTTTTTATTTTAGTAATGTTAATAAACATTAAAAAATAACATTAACTAAGATTATGCTATTTTAAATGCTAATAAATGCTATAATAAAAGTATTTTTCATTGTCAGTTAGGTAATAATGAATTAACATGTTAACTAATGAAGCCTTAGGTCATCAAGTGTTACTGAACAATAAACAGAACATTTTCAATCATTAGGGCATGTTGTACTCCATATTAAAATATAAAATTGTTTAAGTTTGAAAATAAATAACCTACTAAGTCTTTAAGTATTAAGTATTTGGTGCTGTGATGAACAACATTGCGAATACAAAAAAAATGGCTGTTTGAAGCATTTTAAAAACTTCACTAGTGCAGCTGCTTTGTTTACAGGGTTTCCGGGGTAACCGATGCATTCTGCTGTTCCATCAGCACCCTCTGCTGTCAGAGAGTGAACGTGCACTTTCATTCAGCGCGTTCCTGTGCTTCTCATGCATGTTAGGTTTGTTTACGTAGTGCGCATGCCTCTTTGACACTGTATACAGCGGTGTTGTGCATTCTATACGGTTGATGGGTAAAGTATTCTTAAAATGTAATATAAAAATGTTAATAATTCGTGATAAATAATTATTCACGGTATTTTGAGGTGCCCACGGTAACAATATCGTGTACATTCATTATCGTGATATATCGTATTACCGAATATCGGCACGTGTCTAGTTCCAAGCCATATTGATTAGGGGTCGACCAATTATCGGCCTGGCCAATTATCAACACTGATATTCAGCATTTTTATGGTTATCAGCATCGGTCATTTTCAAAACCGATTTGCTGATAAAATAATTTAATTTTGAAATGTGCTATTTGGCACTGATGCAGCTACCTCTGTCGGAATTTACCAAGACCAATGTCCGCCAACCGCCCATCAGATTTGTTGGGTGTCACGAGTCCGGCCAATCAGCCCAGAAGGCTGAAGGCACTGAAATTTTTGTACTCTCACAGAGCCCTTGTTATTCTTAATTTTGACATTTTCATTTTTACGCATTTGTCTTTTTCCTTTTTTTTTTTTTTTTTTTTGCGAACTTTGAAAAGATTCACTGAAAATCCTAGCTACTGATTGGTCAGAGAGAATTGTCACTACCAGCATCAATGTTCTTTTGTTCGCACAACTTTTTTAAATGACTTGCTTTAAACGACCATTGCCCACAACTTGAAAAAAGAAATGGCTGCATCGTGGTCAGTAGACAAAGTGCCAGACTCGTTGGTAGCCGAGGAGCGGATCTACGGCAATAGAGGCAGCGCAACTATAACAATCAGTCTATAATCCCAGCCACTTTGAAGCGCTACTAAACTGCAGTGGAAAAGCAAACCGAGCCAAAATAAAGCAAGCTGAGCCAAGTCATAACACACAGTGGAAAATGTAAGTGGGTGCAAAATCAATAAATACATTTTTGCCTGCTATGCATTTCACATAAATTCATATTTTATGTTCTTATGTGTCTTTAAATATTTATATTTGACATGCTTTCTACTAGATATAATATTACTATAACTACTACTACTTAGGGCTGGGCGATTTTTCTGATTTTTTCGATTAATTTGAATTTAATGTTTGCCTCGATTTTATTATTTTTTTAAATCGAGAAATCGCGATTTTGAATAAAAATGTTAGCAAGCGTTACAATTAGACATGTTGACAGTACATCAATGATATATTAGGAGAAGAAAATGATCCAACCTCATGTTGGCACTGGCGTGTCTGATTAACCGCTTTCATGTGATGCTCTATGAACGTAGAACACATCACTATTCTTAAGCGGCTGTTCATTCACAAATGCATTATAAAAATGAGACGCAGGCAGTGGAATGAGAAAAAAAGGCAGAGTTATTAAGCGCGAGTTGAGCTTTTTTCTTTTTATTTGACCGTCATGTTTTTAGAATGCTGTTTCATAGGTGAGACACTGCAAATGACGCGACACAAATGCAACACCTAAACATGTCCGCCAAACATAAAAACAACAGGACAAATAGCGCAATGGAATGCAAAAACCTGTAAACCTGTTTGATATTTCATGTTTGCATGATGGTGACAGGCTGAAAGCTGCTGTTGTTTTCTGTTTTTACTAAGCATGTGCTGTTAAAGGGTTAGTTCACCCAAAAATGAAAATTCTGTCATTCATTACTTACCCTCATGCAGTTCCACACCCCTAAGACCTGAACACAAATTAACATATTTTTCTTGAAATTCGATGGCTCAGTGAGGCCTGCATATGGAGCAATGAAATTTCCTCTCTCAAGATCCATAAAGGTACTAAAAACATATTTAAATCAGTTCATGTGAGTACAGTGGTTCAATATTAATATTATAAAGCGACGAAAATATTTTTGGTGCGCCAAAAAACAAAATAACGACTTAGATTTAGTGATGGCCGATTTCAAAACACTGCTTCAGAAAGATTCGGAGCATAAATGAATCAGTGTGTCGAATCAGCAGCTGTTCGGAGTGCCAAAGTCACGTGATTTCAGCAGTTAGGGCAGTTTGACACGTGATCCGAATCATGATTCGACACACTGATTCATAATGCTCCGAAGCTTAATGAAGCAGTGTTTTGAAATCGGCCATCACTAAATAAGTCGTTATTTTGGGGGTTTTTGGCGCACCAAACATATTCTCATCGCTTTATAATATTAATATTGAACCACTGTACTCGCTAGGGATGGGTACTGAAACCCGGTATTAAATTGGCCACGGGGCTAAATTTTGAAAGACCGGTGTATCGATAATGTATGGTAATGTATCGGTAATGTATCAATAATATTAGGACAATTGTCTATGATGCATTTTTGCTTTCGCAATCCAGAAGAGAGATCGTGCTTACGCAGAGGAGCTACAGCGCGCGCAGACGCTCACATGAAAGCCCTGTTTAATGGTGACGATGGAGGAGAGAACTAAACAACTAAACGTCTGCTTACACTTTAGGCCTGTGATATTATGCTAATTTTATTTTTGATTTTGATTTTGGCTTCCAAGTATCATCAGAAAGAAGATATCTGAGTTAAAACTATTAAAAACTATCCACGTTTCGTCTAGCACACCTTCATTCTCTTCACAGCTGTGCGCGTTCGTTCCTCCCTGAACCCAAACTTAACATCAGAATCAGCACATTCGATGATTGTTGTAAAATGTAGTCTTTACTGTTGCTAAATTGCAGTAAATGTTTGATAATTATTATCAACGTTTTAAAACACTGAAAGCACAATAATTGGAGCAAGAGGCACCGTTCCTCAGGCTGAATTGTGTGTGCGCGCTTCAAAACGGGTCGCAAATAGACAAACAAATTACACTTTGGGCTTCAGGGGCACGTCCAAACGATCAAATACACACACACAAATATGTTAAAATTCACTTTATTTCATTTGTATCTTTGTTTTATTGTATTTCTCAGTTTGTTTTACTTTATTTGTTCTTACTGTATCTTATATAAAACACCAAAAATGCCGGACACTATATATATATATATATATATATATATATATATATATACAGTGTTTCCCATACATTGACTAATTTGTCCCGCCACAGTCTCAGAATGAAACGGAAATTA